>VWZP01008429.1:0-19099 GCA_013396995.1 Dicaeum eximium | reverse complement strand
CCGGGCCTGGGGCAGGGGACCAGCCCCACCCAGGCCCGGGCAAGAGCTCTCACCTCTGTGCTCCCTGCCTGGAAAAGAGGAAGCTCCTCCTCCTTCCTCCCGAATTTCTTCACTTGGGATCTCACTGAGCCGCCCAATAAATCTTACCATTTCTGGGTAAGCCTCAAACCATGACAGTGGGTGACAGGCTGGAGCCTTTCTTAAGGCCCCACTCTTCAGCTTTATGGAAACTGCAAGTTTTTCAATTTGGATCTATTCTGATTACTTTTAATTTTTCCATACTAAAGGATTAATCATGTCCATCTTGATTTTTTTTTTAATACAGTTTTAAAACCTTTATTATTTTAATAATAAGTAAGTTTGACTTCATTCAGAGCTGCATATACATCTAGGGATGGATACCTGCATGTCTTGCTGGATGAATGGAGAACTTGGCATTTAGCCCAAAACTGATGTCCACAAACCTTTTTATGTGTAGATGAAGGAGCCAACTCTGCCAGGAGTTAGGCAATAAAAACTATTGAACAGCTGTGACCTTAAAATAAATCATTCTTTTAAAGTGGCCGGGCACTTTAAACTGGAAATAAAATATAAGTAATTGATTGGGAAAGTTAGTAACAATGCTTGAGCCTTTAATTAATGATTCTACCTTATCTCCCACCACCTCCTGTCCATATCTATCCCACATCTGTGTAGTGAGAAGTTACCAGTTGTGGGTTCACCCTTTTGGATGGCACCAGAAGTTCTCAGAGATGAGCCCTACAATGAAAAGGTAGGTACATTATATAAATGCAGTTAGTTGTCAAATGTTTTTCTTCTGTAGCAATATGCAAGCTTCAGGATTTCCATCATATTAAAACTATTGTCATTTTCACTGTGATGTTTCTGTACTCAGTAGATAATTCAGACTAAGGGAGAGTGAGAATTAAATAGCTAATAATTGTAATTCATGGTGTTTAATCTTATATGGAAATAGAATTGGCTTTAGGATTGTTCTCTGTTAGGCTATTTCTATTCTGAAACACCCCACATACTGAAGTACAGTAATCTTGGGTTGACCTAACACAATTTAATTTAACCAAGTCTGACAAATGTAGTAAAGTTGCTTCCCTGACTGTACACTAGTGAAATCTGGGTAGAAGTAAAATGTCTGTATGTAAACTTGCACAATTGTGTGTGTGTATGTATATCTATATCTATGTATGTATGTGTGTGTGTATAAAACATAAACCAGCATGTCTTGAGGTAAGATACCTTGATAAGACAAAATGTTCTCCAAAGGTATTTCTAAGTTTTCCAGTCTGTGTCATTGGGAAATGTTTCTTTCAGGGAAGGATCAGGTCACACTGGGTTTTAGAAATGGTGTTTTCAACCAATGTCTTCTTTACACAGGATTTTGCCTCAATTACTTCAGCACTGCCAGTGCAGCTTTTATGTGACAAAGCTCACATCCTGTGTATCTCTGTATCTGGTAGTTAATAATCTGTTTAATTGGTGGTACTTTTAACTTGCAGGAAAGCAGTAACTACCTCAGTAATGAATGTAATAATTACCATTTCAAAGCTTCTAAAAGAGTTGAATTTACCTAAATTAATAATAAGGTCCCCAAATCTATGATGCTACATTCTTCATTGGCCCTGCCATGGAGAGGACTAAAGAGGAAGCAGATGTCATACCTCATTAGCATGAAAAGTGACATATAAACAAGCCTGATACATAAGGGATGAGGAATTCATGCTTCTGCCCTGTAGACTTGTATTCCATGTTTTCCTAAATTTTATTACCTGAAAAATTCAGGTGGGTGGAAATCTGAAGAACTGTGCAGCTCCAGAGGTAGTCAGATAAGTGGTTGCTAAACATCATGGAAATGAAACCTGATATACAGTGCTGTTAGATAGCTCAAGCTTTGGGAAGACAGTTTTCTCCAGAGGTACTGAACTGAGAAGACGAAAATGTAATTTTTCTTAACAATAGCAATAATGTTCTGGCTGGGCTGTGAATCATGTATTCTAAACCTGTTTTTCTAACCACAGTGATATATGGGCATGCCATGTTTTGGCTATGCTTTTAATTATTCCCATGTGTAGGACAACAAATGGAACTTCGCTATTCTTTATGCAAGAAAGGATTTTTAATTTTTGAAAATTTTTGCATTGCTGAATTAAGAGTGGTTTGGTGGGTTTTTCTTTTTATTTTTGAAAGTATTTTAGATGATAATTTGCTATTTGTACAACAAGAATGCTTTCTGTGAGCATGGGTTTCGTCACATAAAAAGTGTTGCTCAGTGTTGTAAAGCTGTGTTGTTTAGTTGTTTCATGATAGCCATTTGGGGTAAGGAGAAACTCAGGGGCAGATAAGAATGCTGAGTATTCATAGCTGAACCATGTGTCTGTTAATTTTTTTCTCTCTCAGGCAGATGTGTTCTCTTATGGCATAATCCTGTGTGAGATTATAGCAAGAATACAGGCAGACCCAGACTATCTCCCTCGCACAGAGGTAAGTGGTTGTTTTTTTAACACTGGTGGGAGGTGGTGAGTCTGCCATGATAAGGGCTCAGCCTTTAGAACTTCTGCCACTGCTGTCAAAGATAGGATGAATAGGTATGACATTAAAAATAGCCTGTAAAAAGCTTTTGCTCTTCATGCTGTTATTGTAGGAAGCTCCATTGAAGACACTTTCTCAGACTTTGTGCAGCTGCAATCCTCATGGGAATCCTTCCTGCCCCTAGCTGGCAGGACATCGAGAGCATTGCAATGCAAACTCTTCCTTTTGTGGAGTGATAGCTCATGTAGACTTCTTGCCAGGTTCACAACTAGACACTTATGGCACTCTGCATGAACTAAGCAGCCCCTCTTTGTAAAAGGGGCAGGAGCTGTGTTAACAGCAGCTAAAATAAGTTGACCCTTATTTTTGAGTGAACTCTGCTAAGCACAGTGGATCTGAGCTATAAATTGATTTATTAAAGATACCTTTTTTTCTTTATTCATCCCATCTCAGGGCAGCTTTTAACTCTGTGTAGGGGTTATTCCAAATTGTCTATCCCCCTCCATTTCTGGAAATGGAAAATTGCTTATGTCTTGAACTGCAATAAATAAGATTTTTTTTTAGTCTGCCCTTCAGATTTTGTAGACATGCTCTTAAGGAACTGGATAATTTGTATTACCAGTCTGCCATCCACTGAAAAGTTAGCTATTTTAACTGATACATTTCCATCATAGCAAAACCTCTGGTTTTAGAGTAGCCTGTTAATTTGCACTATGAAAGTCACTACAGTGAAACATCACAGTATAGGGTATTGTTTCCAAATCCACACAGGCAACATTTCAAGTGCAGTGGATTGCATTTGAATCCAGGAAGAAGGATGGGCTTTGATATCAGCCCATTCTCTTACAGCTGTCCTGTATCAGTAATCCCCACTGGAATGCTGCAGTTTGGAGTGTGCATGAAGTTTTCTCAAACTCCTCTGTTATGTGGTTGCTGAGAAAGGTGTTCATGGTTATTCCTAATAATTTCACATAGGGACCCCCTAAAAAGAAGATACTTTGGGCTAGATAGAAGACCTCATTTATTTCTCTGTTTTGTTGTCATTTGTACAGAATTTTGGATTAGATTATGATTCCTTCCAGCACATGGTGGGAGACTGTCCTCCTGACTTCCTCCAGCTGGCCTTCAACTGCTGTAACGTGAGTATCTTCTTTGAAGGGGAGAGGCCTAAACTGGAGTTCTCGAAATCCCTCTGGCTATTGAAGATAAAGCTTAAAGCATTTACAGAAGAGATTCAAGAGCCTACCTTCAGATGCAATGTACCTTCTTGCCAACCCAGGAGGTCCCTTTCAGTTTTATAATCCTTCCCTTCCCTTGCTCAAAGGTCTGTCTTGTGTTTTTGCAATTCTGTGTTCTGTCATGCCAAACAAACAGGTCTGGCACACTGAACAGCTTCTTGCAGGCTGCTCAGGCTGATCATAACCAGTTGGATGCCATTGACACTGGCTAAGCCTTGGGCTGACAAAATCCAGCTGTTGTTGTGTGCAGACCTACTGAGCTATGAAGGAAGGACTGAGTTGCTCTTACAATCAGAGGGGACAAACAAATCAAGAGTAGGCATTAAACTATTCTGAAGTGTCTGTATGATGCCTTTTGGAAAAGGGGTTTGACATCCAAATCCTTAGCCTGTGTCATAAAATCCAAACTTGGACTGAAATTATTTACTATCTGTAAGACTATAGGCCATGTGCTGTATGGAGAAAATTTTCTGGCAATTATTCAAGTAAAATTGTGATAGTGCTGGATACCCTCCTGGCTCCTTATTGTGAACACTTCAGGGCAGTAGATATCTTCTGCTGGTTATCCTGTAACAGAGTTACTAGTACCAATGTATAGTAAACCAGTTTATATAAAATAAGAGAACCTGAGCTTCCACCACTTTCAGCTGAAGTTGGCAATGTCCAGTTTGCTCAAGTAGAGACAACTTTAAAAAATTTTACTGTACAAAACTTGGCCCTGGATTCACAACCAGGCTGTGCTGGAACTGATGCTAACATTGTGTCCAAATGAGTGCTCAAGAAGTCTCATCTCTTTGTGCTTTTGGTGGTTATTTTTGACCTGACCTTTCTCTTTACTTTGTATCAGTACAAAAGCCCATGCTCAAGGAGAGAGTGGTATAAAGGTGAGAATGGGGGCAATGACTGCTGCTCTTAGAACCACATAGCATAATTTAATTCTAAAAGCATTTGTGGAACTTACTATGGATGAGTTACTTAATTCCTCTTATTTCACCTTAGTACAGCAGAGCTTGCTTCACCTGGACAGGGGTACATCTCACTCATGTTTATGAAGTGCTTTGATTACATGGGCACTAAAGGGTTTGGTTAGAGGTAGGACTTGACTTTGGAAAGCTCAGCTCCCACCTGCAGACTCTAGAAATGGTACTGCATCCAAACACATGGTGCATGATTCAAAGCAATTTTTTCAGCTCAGAAATTCAGAGTAAAGCTTCTCATGAAGGAAGGGGCAGTGACCTTATATTCTCATGTAAGAATTTGGTGTGCTCAGAGAAAAAGGGTTTTCTTCTACTCATTATTGTCAAATGCAGCTTCCTGTGTAATAAATGTCCCTTTGCTGAATTGAAATGGAAATTCCTGTCTTGTGATCCAGCCATTAATATGCTGATTTCAGTGTGGGGCATGCTGGAATTCACATACCACTCACCTTGGAGAAGGGAAACAGAGTAAACAGATAAGGCTTTCTTACATCTCCCTAAGCATGCTGTGCTTCAGTAAGAGGTGATTGGTGTGGTAATTTTCTCTGAGACATAGACATTGATGTAGCTTTTTATTATTTAACAGGTCAACAAGGTGTGAACTGTATAGCCCAACTGAACTAATGTGCAAAGCCTTGGGATTTTCTACAGCCAGGAAAAGTGTTTTAAGGCACCCTAAGAAAACCAGTAAAAACTGACATGTATAAGTAGTGGATTAAAATTTAACTTACTGTTATAAAGTGTGGGGGTTTGTAAATAAGCACCTGCAAGAACCCAACAATTATAAGCCTACTTGTGGGAATATTTAATAAATGTAATCATATGTGATCATACAAAAAGCTTACCAGGATGAGCTAAGCTGTTGGCAGCTGCTGCTTAGAGAAGGAACCTTCTCTTCCATTTGAGCAGAATGGAAGAGAAGGACTGCTCAGGGATGGAAGAGGCAAATACTGCTCTGAGCAGCTTTCCCATTGCTGCTCTTGTCTTGGATCTTACCTAGCAAAATTAAAATAGCCAGACAGCTCTTTTTACTTCCTCTAACTTCCTGTAGCTTGCAACAGCTCCCTAAGATTCCCAAATTAGTAAGTTTGTCAGAGTACAGTGTGTGCTTCAGGGTTGCCCCTGCCCTACTCTTTCAGTGAAATAGGGAACGTAGAAAAACATTTTCCAATGCCAGGAAATTCCAGCTGCTGCTGTGGAACAATTTTCTTGCTGCTCTTGAGTTCAAGTGTAGTTTCTTTGTTTGGTTTTTATTACTGTACACAGGGATTTTTAGCACTTTCCCCCTTGTTGCTAGAAGGTGTTCTGGCATTGCTGATCATACCAGTTCCCTTCAGAAAGATCCATCTCAAACAACCTGCAGGGCAGTATCAGGGAGGTCTTTGGGGTTTGTTGTGTACAAAGCAGTACTGTTCTCATTGTAGAGGTGGGATCTGTCTGGGCTTGTCCACTCTGAAAAAGCCTTTAGAAGGCTGGAAACAGCAATCAGGTCAAGCAGAATAGTTTTTATTACTGGAATGAAGTTATATTGAATTAGATGTTGCTACCTACAGTAGTGAAGCCTGTGACATATATACAGAGTCAATGCTCAAAATGGTGAAATGCTTTCAAAGTTACTGCTTAAAGGAAGCTGCTTGCCCTGTGATACAATTTTAGTGTTGGACTTTGTTTAGAGATCTATCTCTGCTAGAGTGAATAAACAAATACATACTGAGAAATACAGACTAATACATATTGATGAGCAGGGGGAATATTTTACCTGGGAAGGATGGATTTTTCTTTTTCTTAATTTATAATTTTGTCAAATTATATAACCACCCTTGCTTCCTTACAAGATAGACTAGTACATTGAGTAGTATGGCTAATTAACAGATGGAAAAATACAACATTTTCAGCTTTAAGATCTGCAGTGCCATATAGGTGTGTTTTAATGAAAGTCACAAGGAGATGATGGAAGAATTACAATCTTTTAAAGACTAACACAGCTGTGTTGTTTTGTGTAATCCTTTTGAAATAACATTGGTACATAATCTCTGTTTGATAACCAGAGTCCAGAAAGAAATCCTGAACTATGCAAGCTGTTTCAACCAACCAATGCCCCTCACAAGCCATGAATCTGACAGTTTCCCACATTTTCAATTTAAAATTTTTCCTTTTCATAGAATACTTAAAAATTGATGATTAAATGTGAGAGGTGTAATAGAATACTGCTTTTCTCCTTTCTGTAGTTTTTTTTGCAATGACAACACATTTAAAACCATTTTGAATTTCCTTAGTTTTCTCAGATTGTCCCTCTCTCTGTCCACTGTGTAAGCAGAATAGCATGGACAAACCCACATGGACTTATTTGATTTGTGTGCATTCACAGATGGATCCAAAGTTGCGTCCTTCATTTGCTGATATTGTCAAAACACTGGAGGAAATATTAAACCGCCTGAGAAATGAGGACTCAGAGAGAGACAGAAAGTTCTTGAACCTTGACAACAATGAAAGGAAACCAAAAGGTAAGTGTCTGTATTGCACAAACATTGCTGTGTGCTTACAGCAAGAGGAGAAAAAGCTTCCTCTTTTGAAAACTGTTTTTTTGGCTATATATGGTTTTATTTATGATTTATGAATAATTTTACACAAACCCTGAAAACTATTCTGGAGCAATGCTCTATACTTTGCATTGGGGAATGTCCTTTGGTGAAAAAAACAGCTGTTTCTTGAATGCCTGATAATATTCTGTCCTCAGGATCTTGAGAGGGAATTTAGAGTTCATTTGGGAATGGGTTTGTAAATTGCTAATAGTATATGAAAATCCATCAACTTCTGATTTATCACTGCCGTAAGGCATACATATACATAATTTCTTTGGTGTATGTTACATGTAACATTTAGAGGCTTCTTAAATTCCTTCAGGAGGAAGAGCACAGAAGATGCAAGAGTATTATAAAGTACCTAGAAATACTCTGAAAGATGAGAAATGATGAGTCCCAGGTCTGCATGGGAGTGTTGGCCTTGAAAGGTTTTCTCTAAAGCTGTCTGGTGCCACCTGGTGTGGGGAGCAAACTCTTGTAGCCTGGGCCTTATTCTGACTTGGGTGTTTTATGTTAGTACACTTCTGGCATTAGAAACTAAAGAGTACATTAAAATAGTTTCTTACATTATGTGGGGATATACAAGTGTGCAACATATGGACATAACAATCAATCTGTAAAATAGTTATAGATTGAAATAATTTTTCTCTATGTCAAACCACATGGAGTTAATGCATGTGGTAGTTCTCCCACACCTGGAAAGCATCTAAAAGAGGTGTGATTTAAAAAGGAAATTTGTTTGTTTGTTTAGGGTTTTTTGTTTGGGTTGGGTTTTTTCTTTTGGTTTTGGTTTTTTTTCCCTGGCATTCTCCCTTTGGAGTACACGTATAAAACAAGTACTTCTCAAAGAAGTGTTACATGCTGTTCTTTGACTTGCAGTCTTTCCTACATGGAATGGCTGTAGTCTAAACTGTGGCAGTATTTAAAGGGAAAAGTGAAAATCCATATATGCTTATTCTAGAAATGGTAACCAAAAGAAGATAGCGCTTCTTTATACCCATTTGTTATTTCTCTAACATGACACTTCAGGGGCACCTTGAGAGCCCATGATAGATGAATGTTCCAAACACCTGGGGAGTTAACATCTACCAGTTTCTCCTCCTAATCTAGTGATACAGATTTTATTTGTACATGTATGTGGGTGCAAATACACAGGCATATGTACAACTTCTAAATTCCTATTCATTAGGGTCAGACTGTCATAAATCTCCAGTTTTGTATTGGGTAATGTACTGAAAGAGGGCTGGGATGGAATTATTTGAAATCTGCATGCTACAAGGAGAGACTTTTTTTTTTTTGTCTTAGACATTTCCCATCAGGGTGAAAAAGTCCCAATTTCTTTGGCAACTATGTTTTGTACTGGCTCTCTTTTGTGGTCAGTAGCACCAACAGACCTTGGGCAACCTCTGCTGGAAGCCGGGATAAATCTAGAAACATTCAAATTGTTCTCCAACACCACCCTGTGTCATCTCTGCTATGGCAGTTTACTGGCAGCAGGGAGGTGTGCAGGGGCTCTAAAATACACTGATGAGAAGAGAATGGTGTACTTGTGTTTGTGCAGGAACTTAAAAGGAAGGAGCAGACGTGGTTATGGAACATAGCTTGGAATATCGGAAATGCAGCTTTTTTCTTCACAGTGGTCATGAAGGCTCTGTGAGTGAGCAGGTGCACAGCTATATGGAGCTTCTTTAAGCTAAGAGTATTTTTCTTTTTCTGCTCAGGATCAATTGACAAAGGACCAGGAGTAAAACGTTTGAGTTCCTTGGATGATAAGATCCCGCCCAAGTCACCCCGTCCACGTCGGAACATCTGGCTGTCCCGCAGCCAGTCGGATATCTTCTCCCGCAAACCTTCCAGGAAGATAAACGTGCAGGACCCCTACTACACACCAAGCAAAGGGTTAGGCCGGAAAGTTAATCCCTTCAGTGCCCGGGAGGACCTCAAGGGGGGAAAGATCAAATTCTTTGACATGCCAAGCAAGTCCGTGATTTCCCTCGTGTTTGACCTGCATTCTCCAGAGGCAGGTGGAGGCCTGAAAGCCAGCCAGTCCCAGTTCCGGCAGGCATACAGCACAGAATGGCAAGACCTTTCCTTTCTTCCTAGGAGGAGATGCAGATCACTTCCACTCTCTCCTGAATTACCACACAAGGAATATGGCCTGTTTGGGGGACTGTCTTCAACTGTTGGCAGGTGTGACCCAGCCCAGTTAGGTGCAGAGGTTCGGCAAAAACTCTTGAGTAGCACTAAATATGGTGTGTCAGAGATTCCCCCCTTTAACGCCAAGCTTCACAGACCAGAGTTTCTTCTTCCACCAGGACAAGAAGAGGATATGGACTGTTCAGATGGGCCAGTGGCTCAGGAGGAAAATGGGTTTTGCCCTGTTAAAAACACATGTGGAGATGCAGCATGTGATCAACCATTAGTGCTGGCCCAGTCTAGGCCACTATCTTACAAAAACCTCTCAGTTGAGAATTCAGTGAACTCTGAGGGACATCGCTCCCCACAAGTGTTTGCAGGTTGTCTCCCTTCTGAAGAGATGGAGGTAGAAGATGATCTACTGAAAATTACTCTGTTAGAGTCTACGAAGCCTCTGTTCAGTGTTAGTCCTCCCACTGAGCTGAAGAGAGAGGCATGGCACTTCCGGGAGCAAGATGGGGACAGTCCTGCCCTGTTGTCTCAGACCTCCTCCAACATCTCAGCAAGTGGCAGCACAAAGTCAGCTTGTGACATATGAAGAGAGGGCTCAAACTGAATGTGTCCTTGAGGGAACAGTTGTTCCCCGTTGCTTAAATTAAGAATTTCTGCAGTGCTGGGCTTCACATTTGAAAGAGACTCAACGGATGGTGGAAGCTGGCTGTCAGACAGATAGCTGCAGACAGTGTCTGAAGAGACTGATTATTTTATAAAACTTTATTTCAAGTCGTGCTTATTCCCTTTCCTGATTTGCATTAGGAGGGGGAACTACTCCAGCCAGAATGGCCATGTGGGTCCCACAGTCCTTCCAAGAGGCAGCAGCCAGAGCAGGCGCCATGTAAACAGTTTGACCTGGATTTCCAGCGTGGGGCATTGTAAGGTCTTAAGCTCCACACAGAGTAGAAAGAATGGCCCTTAGATTTTTTCCCTCTTCCTCTAACTGAACATCTGCTCTAAGCCACTGCAGAATTTTCATTAACATTCTGCATCAGTGCACGTGAGTCAGAGCCTCTGTTTCAGAAACAGGTACAGAAGTCTTTCTGAGCTATTATGCTGAGCAGATAGGAATGCTCTCTAGACCCAGAGCTGCTTTGAATGCTGTTGTAGCATTAAACAAGCTCTTCTTTCAAAAGCAGCAAAAACAAACCCCCTCATACTGGTCACAATCTGCAGGCTGAGTCACATGACAAGCACTTTGCGATTAACAAGAAGAATCTGTTCCCTGGTGTTTCATTTTCTCTTGGGATTTAGTAATGATGTTTAATACATTTGTGCAGGGAAGCTCACTTCCTTGTACAGCTCTTTATGTACCTCAGCCCCAATGTGGAGGAAGATTTGCCCAGGGCACAGAGAAGCATATTCCAGGCATTGACATTTCTGGGATTCTGAAGAAACTGCTCCTGAAAGTACCAGCTGTACTGAGCTTTGGCAGGGGGTCAGCCCTTATCTTTGGGGAGCTGAGTGGGCATCATGATCTGTTTCTGCAGAATAGTTAAACAGAGTAGCTACATCACAACTGACTATTATCACTAAGCTAGAAGGATCACATTCACCTCTTAGACTGGTACAACATCCCATCTCACTGATTTCACTGCAGTAATGATGGCTCCTCACCAGCCTGCTTGACAGAGGACAGGGATCTTCTGCTCAGGGGAAGTTGCCAGCAGTGTTGTAGCCCCACAAGTGCTCTTGGAGAGGACAACTCACAGGAGGGCTTTGAACTGTCAAACTGAAAAAAAATTAGCTTGTCCCAAATTGACTTTTTGTTTCCTCTACAGAAAGAAGCTGCTGTCTTTATTGGTTTCTCCTGTCACTGAATAGGATGATTTTTTTTTTTTTTTTACTTCCCTCCACCAGCAGGTACTTGTCAAAGAAGCAGCAACATGAGCTTTAATGCTGCTTGCTGGAACCAGCACCACCCATCCCTGCTCTGGGATGCAATGTATGGGAAAGTTTGTTCTGTGACATTTGTGCAACATCCCAACCTTTTCCACTATCATCATCCCAAAAAACATGGGATTTTAAAGATTTTATTTTATGGGGCTTTTTTAACCTGTATTATCATTCCTAAGTGAGGTAAACATTGCACACCTGCTGAGCAGATGGTGATGCAGTGGAATCCAGATTTTCATCCAGGTAGCCTGTTACACTCTTCCTGCTCTCTTGTAAGGCTGGGTACTCTAAGCTAGTCTCTGATGGAAGCCAGACTATTTCTACTCTTCTCCTATCTCAAAGAAAGGATGGAGAAAGCCTTAGTTCTTTCTTAACTGGGATGTGTATCTTTCCTGAGGTGTAGGTAGCTATTCTATGAGTTACAGCTATGACTTCCTCTAGTGAAGTGTGTGTTAACCTGAGCAGTTCTCCCTTTGCAGTGGACGCCATGAATGAAAGGAGAAAACCCAGTGTTGCTGAGTTACTTAATACAGTCCATGCCAGATTAGGCAGCTGTTGGTAGTTTGAAAGAGAAAATGCCTGTGCTCGCCCCTTTTGGCCCACACCTCTGTCATTTGAAGGTGCTGATCTGTAGAGTAGTCTCAGTCTTCTGTATCATGTCTGCAGAGTGCAGAGCAGCTTGTATGGCTGCCACTGTGTGTGTGTTTAACTTAAGAGGACAGAGAAACACCAGAACTCAGTTGCCTGCCTGGTGCCTGCTTGCTTGTTATTTTTCAATCTTTTTATCTTGGCTACAATTGTATCTTCTAGGTGGGAAACCATCAGCACCAGCTTCTGTTGTCACAAGATGCATTTAGGTGTGTGACTTCAGACAAAGAAGCAATAATGAGTAGTTTACTTTGGGATCAGCAGGCTGGGGGAAGCGATCCAGCAGCCTGACCGGACAGCACACGCACACCTCTGGCTGCCCTGGGGCTCCCTGAGCGAGCCCTGCCTGGCAGTGCTGACACTCAGCATGAAGCCCTCCCTGACACTGACTGCAAAGCTTGAGCAGTCAGGCTTGGGGTACCCCCGGGGCACTCATTGCAGTGACATCACTGTTCTCTTACACTGCTGTCTTTACAAGTTTCCCTGCCCTAAACAGCTTTTACAAGCCAGCACAGCTAAAATTTTGTTTTCTTAAATGTCCGCTCTAAGCACAACCAATTGACATGCATTGGGCACAACTATCAGCATTTCTGGTATTGAGGTGGAGATGGCAGAAACATAAATGCCAAGGAGTAGCAGCTCCAGCCTTTCCTGAATTGGTCTGCATGGGAAGAGTATGAAACTGGAGTGAAAGGTCATTTAAAAATTGCAAAGTGGTTGCTGAAACAGTGTTTCCAAGGATGCAGTTGGAAGTCACTACATCTCATGCCTTTGGCTACATAAAGCTGAATCTAAGCTGCACCCAGTAATTCCTAGGTTTTGTGCCTATTGAGGTAGCTTTTCTACAGAGGGCCATTTTCTGACAGCTACTGATAAACATGAATTTGAACATGTGGTCAGGAGACTTCTTGTTTTATAGTGATGTGACAAAGTTTTATCGTGATTGGATTTTACCATGATATGGACTTTACAGGAGCAGTTCCTGCTCTTTTAAAGTACTTTCTACACATTGCTACACATCTCCCTGAAGAGATCAAAGAAGTTTTTAATTCACTTTAAATATATGTTGAGTTCATTTAAATGTCTGTTATAAGCTATTTTTCTTGTGGTTGCAGGTTGATAAGATGCAGCCAAGAGAATGCATGTGAATTGCTGCCCCTCAAAAGCAGCACAGCCAAGGGGCTGTAGCAGACTTGTACTTGTTGGAGAGGCATTGATGTATTATGTGTAACAGAACATTGGTATTTTTTGCCAGTACAACTAAAGACACTTGAATAATTCCTGTTTGCACTTAATGCTATTGTTTATATTGCATGTCACTACATTTCTATGCAAAACAAACAACCTTTTTTTTTGGGAGGAGGGGCAGCCAGATATTTGATTAAGTATAAAGATCTTTGCGAGATGATCTATTTTCGTATTTATGAAGGAGTTTTACGTCTTAATATTTTGCAGTCTGTAAATAGCTGAACTTGTAATTAAAGGCTTAGGAAGAAGTTTGTAGCCTGTGTATAATAGTAAGTTAACACTGCCAGAAAAAAGATCTTTGCGAAACAACTTTTCTAATATTGCGGATATTTATGAATATGTAAAGAAAGCACGTCTTGTTTTTATGTTGATTGACCTTCTGACTTTTTTGAACTATAGAAATGGTGTATGTTTTATTGGAACTGCAATAAGGAGTAACCAAAGATGAATCCACTTAAATATTTTCATAATTTTTTTCTTGGTCAGGTTTTGTAAACTTTCCCAACTTGCTTTCAAAATAAAAATGAAATCAAGGCCTGAGTCTTGTGATTAAGAGGACAATTCCTTTAAGTTAAAAAAGCTGGCTTAAATGATTACTTAAAATACAAATACCATTAATACCTGGTTTGAGATTGCATTTGCTATTACTCAATGCCGAGTTACACCCAAGGAAAACTGTCATCCTCAAAGTGTTATTTCTCTCCTGCACCTCACTGAAGAGTTCCACTATTGAATCTGTGAGACTCAAGGATTTTTTTTTGCTCTGTGTTACAGCACTCTGAAGAGCAGGCTGTATCTTGTGACCTACCAGATAAGATGGCTTTTGATAGCAGCCTGCAGGGCGCTTACCATGGTGGCTGCTCTGTTCTAGCCCTAAATAGCTTCAGTAGCAGAGGAAGCTGTGCAGTTTCTCAGGATCACATCTGGCTTTCAGCCCCACTGCCTTTCCCCTTGGAACAAGTCTGAAGACCTGCTATAGCTTGGTTCTGCATGCAGCTGGCCAGCACTATCCTGTAGGGGCAAAGGTCTCATCTGTGCATGCTCTAACCAAAGGTGCATTTCCCGCTCTTCAGCCTCATCCCTGCCTTCACATCCCAGCATGCCACTAAGGAACACGGGCAACTCCAACTGAGAGCAATTTAATTGGTCAGATGTTAAAACAGAAACAAGAATATGAAACCTGTTCCCTTTTTGGTGAGTTCTTGATGGAAGAAAGAACTCCAAAACTTGGAGGAGAAAAAAAAAGCACAGTTTAGTGAGGAGTTCTGTAGCTCTATGCACTGTCCCAGGCCAACTTTATCTTCTCGCTGTGAGCTTTGGAAGATTTAGAAAACAAGCTCTTCACTATTTGCAGTGGCACTGATTTCCCACTGAGGTACAGTTTATTATGGCAGTCTGGCAACCAGGGCCCTGCACCAGCATCTGTACTTTTCCCTTGCTTGAGCATCCAGACATAAGCCATGATATAGCCAGTCATGAACGCATCAAAGCCAGCTCGGTGTGTGCCCCCCTGTGAAGGAGGGCCATGGGTTTCCTTCTCCTTTCCTGCAGCACCTGCTGCTTCAGTCTCAGGGGTGCCTGGGTGACTGGCTGAGCCCAACCCAGCAGGAATCTTTGACTTCCTCTCCACTTGGTCGCTGTCAGAGGCGCTTCCCTTGGCAGAAGGGCTCTGGGCAGCTGCTCCCTGGTCAGTTTTTTCAGTGCTCCCCAGATTCTCTTCCCATTGTGTGCTGGTGTCTGAGCTAGCCTCTGTTTCCATGTCCATGGCGATCTCCTCCACTGGCCTGCCCTCCCCGTTGGGTGTGATCTCTGCCAGCTCTGCAGCAGCTGCAGGCTCATAGCAGCTCTGCTTCCGTGGCGGTCCCTCCTCCCCGTTCTGAGCTTGCTCTATGTTTTCCCCTGAGCTTTCTTGTTGGAATGCTGTTGCAAGCACTTTCATGTTCTTCCGATGTTTCCATCTGTGCTTCCGTTTCTTTCGCTTCTCCCAGAGCTTGTCGTCCTCATCAATGATGAGGTCTATGTTATGAGACTGTGGACACTTCACCCCTTTTGGACACCACCCATAGGCCTAGGGAGAAAGAGAGAGGGGTCTGTAGCCTCCATCTTACTGGTTAGAGCAGCAATCACCATAAAGTGGAGTGGAGCTAATTATTCCCTTCCACTGAGGGCTTGCGAGGCTGGAGCAGCAGCAGTGTCCAGTCACAGCCCCCCAGCACACAGGAAAGGTGCTGACACACTGTACTGGGTGCAGCACACAGCATATGAGCAGAGACCAAGGAAGGTGGGTTTGTTCCTGGAAAAGACAAGGCTAAAGGGAGGGGGATATCTAGTTGGTGTCTGCAGCTACCTACAGCAGAAGTTATGGGTGAGGTAGAGCTAAACTGTGAGAGCACAGGGAGAGAGGACCTGGTAACAGGGGACATTATGATTAGAGATGCAGGAACATGTTTTTCATGTAGTGGTCAAGCACTAGAACAGGGACCTAGAGTTGTTTTTTAATCTTTATCCTTACACAATTTCAAAATTTACCAAACAAGGCTCTGAGCAATACTGAGGTGGTAGTTGGATGAGAAGCTTCCAGAGATTTCCCCAACCTGTGTTCTGTGACAGACTGTACAACATGTGGAAGAGCTCCTTTTCTCCATGGAGCACCTGAAACCAGTTATGATCTGACCAGATGGGCTCTCTGCTGCTGTAGCTGCACCAGGACGAGCTGTTGTGGATCACCCTGTGCTACAGTGCCAGAAGCTGCAGACAGGTAATAATTTTTTATATCTAATGAAGATAAAGGGAAGGGTAGAGGTGGCACATATTTCTTGTAGGACAAGCCAAACTAAGGCAGAAATTGCAGCCCCCCAAGACAGCAAGGGATACTGTAACTCATACTGTCCCACTGCTTAGGGCCATAGACTCTCTGTTGGAATCTTCCTAATGAAGCCTGTAAGATTCCCCACCTCCAAGCAGAGCACTGTTGCCTGGTCTGTCATGAAGCCACCTGAAGCTTGAAAATGTTCCTTGATGTTCCTGCTATATTCCTACTATGAAGCAGGTGAGGGGAAGTTGCCAGGCCCTTTCCTACAACTTCTGGCTCACATGTGCCCCTTTCCATGGAGCCAGGAAGGGAGCGGGGATTTGTGTTACTTACCGAAAATTTCTCACAGACAGGCACCTTGTTCCCCCCTGCAGCACTGTGGCTTTCTTCGTCCAGAGAGCAGTAGCGGTAGTCGATGCAGTGGGACATGTTGGCAGGGTAATTGCAGAACTCCACCGTGAGGTGCTGCCCGCTCGAGTCCCTCAGCTTGCAGTTCTCTCGCTTGCTGGAACAAGAGGAGCACACAGTTACTGTGGGATGGGACCAGGGCATGGAGCAAACACTGCTCTCCACCAACTCCCAACTCCAGGAGTTTCCTGCTGTTGAGCTCCAGGCCCAGATGCTGGAAAGGAATTCAATCCCAGGAGAGCAGCTTTAGTAAGCAGTTGTTTCCAAAGGTTGTTTTTTCTTATGCTGATGTAGAAGAAGGGAAAGCAGCATCTCTGGTGAAGTTACAGGAAAAAGGAATGCAGAGTTTGTTTTTTTTAACTATAAAGGGCACTAAGATATGTTTGCCTTCATAATGTTTATGGGCAAGGAAAAGATGCCCCAAAATGGGGTACTGTGCAGACTACCCAGCAGTCACCACCCAGGCAGGTTGAACCTGGGCAATGCAGGCAACAAGAAAAGGGTTTTCATTTCACGAAAAAAACCTGATCTCTGTTTTGTCCCAAGAGCCGGTTAAAAGACCAAAACCTTTGTAAAGGTCTACATAATGAGAATTTGGGTTAAAACATTTAAGATGTCAGCTTAAAAAGTTTTTTTTTATCTTGTCAAAACACTTTCATGTTTTGAAAACAGCCATCTTGAATGTTTTCAGACCTGTCAAAGCATTCCTGAGATAATGGCATTTCCTGAGATAAAACAGTCACTAAAAATACCATTTCTCCTCAAAACAGAGCATGACTTGAGCTTTATGGAGATCCCGGGGGCTTTATCACTGCCAGGGGCTTGTTTAGATTGTGTGGGGCCTGCAGAATGTGGGGCCAGACTGCAAAGCACAGATGTGTGTCCTAAACAAGAGCCTTGCTTGGAAGGAAGTGATGAGAGTCAGAGTGGGCCATGGGCATATCATGTGCAGGACATGTGACAGAGCTCGTCAGTGTCAAGGAGAGCAGGGAGCACCCACCCTTTAACTGCAGTGTCCCTCACAAAACAGAATTATCATTAGCAGACCCTGCAGGACAACCCTGATTTCTTTTCTGTGTGAGTTCCTGCCATGACCCTGTGGCACTGCTGGACCAGAGCCAGGCAGTGACCCAGTCAGATCTCAGATCAGGCCACTGTGGTCATCTTCTACTGGCACCGGGCAGAGTCACCTGAACAGCACCTTCAGTCAGCGGGACAGTGAAAGGACACAGCCCCCTTGCCTGGAAAAACAAACACACACCAACTTTCCCTTTCCCTTTCCTCCTGTTGGCTCTGAGTACCAGCGTGCTGCTCACCACTTCTTGTAGGCGTACTCCAAGTAGGACGCTACAAAGCGGGTCTCAAACTCCGAGGCGTATTTGGTGTCGTATATCCCCGCAGGGAACATCTCGGACAGGTCGGCGGTGAAGGTGCCGAGGCTCTCCGGGAGGTGAGCGTAGAAACACTGGTACAGGAAGACCAGGTCGATGAGGCCATTGTGGAGAATGAGCGGCTTCTTCGCCCGGATGAGCTCCAGGAAAAGCGTCCGAACGCTCAGGCTCTGGCTGTCGTTGCCCTGCGTGAGGAAGGATCAGTCAGTGACCCTTGGCACCCTGACTGGCTGTCACCCTGGAGAGCCCCTAGAGCCACAGCTATGGCTTCCTCTGAACAGGCACACAAACGTTTGGAAAAGCAACTGCAGCAAGTGGGCTTAAAGCAGCAGGGAGGTGAAAGGATAATGCTGCATGCAAGACCCCAGGTGTGCCCAGCTTCACGCAGAAGTAGGGGAAGCCAGCACGCACCCAGAGACCTGGAGCAGAGCAGGCTGAGGTGTCTGCAAGGGAGTGGGTTTGTACCTTGTCGTTGCCCTTGTGGTAGGGGATCCCCTGGGAATACTGCTTGTTGAAGTCGAAGCCGTGCTGCACTAGGAACTGCACTGACTGGGGCTCGACCACATAATCCTCGGTGCAGAGCAGCGTGAGGTTGTAGATCTGGCACAGGTACGTGTTCTCAGACTGCCGAGGAGAGCGTGCAAAGAAGCCAGGGACACCTGTCAGAGGGAGCTGCCGAAACAGCCGGGACAGTTCCACGGCGGAATTCCATCTCCCAGCGCGTCCCCGCTCCCCGGGACGGACCGAGAGAAAACGGCCGCACCACGGTTCGCGCACGCACCTTCTCCGGGAGCTGCTTGAAACAGGCGACGCCGAGGGACAGGACAGAGCGCGTCCTGGCGGCGCTGCAGACGGCCTTGTAGCGCTCCTCGATGGACCTGGCGGCGGGACAAGGGCCCTGACGGCTCTGCCTGCCCGTACCGGGGGGCACCGCGCAGCCGGTACCGAGACACGCACCCCCCCCGCCCCACCGGGCACTCACGGGCTCAGCAGCGACTTCCTGGCGCCGAGGCCGCTCAGCTCCTGTGGGGAGACGGACACCGTCAGCGGCCCCCGGGACCGGCCGCGCCCCGCCCCGCCGCCGCCCCCACCTCGGCTCACCGTGTCCACGGCCACGAAGGTGGCGGAGTGCAGCGCCAGCACCATGGACGGCCACAGCTCCGCC
>VWZP01008428.1:0-19367 GCA_013396995.1 Dicaeum eximium | reverse complement strand
GCCACACCATCCAGCCACTTCTTAACCCAGCAGAGTGCACCTGTCCAAGCTGTGGACTGCAGCATTCTGCAGGAGAATGCTATGGGAGACAGTGTTAAAGGCTTTACTGAAGTCCAGGTAGACAACATCCACAGCCTTTCCCTCATCCACTAGGCAGGTCACCTGGTCAGAAAAGGATCTCAGGTTGGTCAGGCAGGACCTGCCCCTCCTAAATCCATGCTGGCTAGGCCTGATCCCCTGGTTGTCCTGTGTCTGCTGTGTGATTGCACTCAAGATGATCTGTTCCATAATCTTGCTGGGCACCGAGGTCAGGCTGACAGGCCTGTAGTTCGCCAGATCCTCCTTCCAACCCTTCTTGCAGATGGGGTATTCTATTGGCCAACCTCCAGTCCTTTGGGACCTCCCCTGTTAACCAGGACTGCTGATAAATGATGGTGAGTTGCTTGGTGAGCTCTTCCACCAGCTCCATCAGTACTTTCAGGTGAATCTCATCTGGCTCCATAGACCTGTGAGGGTGTAAGGGGCTCAGCAGGTCACTAACTGCTTCCTTCAATTGTTTTGTCAAAAGTTTGTTCTAATACTGTTATTGGTTACAGGCAAAAATGGATGAACTGCAGCTGTTCAGAGGAGACACTGTTCTGCTCAAAGGAAAGAAGAGGAGAGAAGCAGTCTGCATTGTTCTGTCAGATGACACCTGCTCAGATGAGAAGATTCGCATGAATAGGGTTGTTAGAAACAACTTGAGAGTGCGCCTGGGTGATGTCATCAGGTGAGGACTAGTTTGTTAACTGTTGTGTATCCCTGGGTTGCCTAAATAATTTGTGCCCTGGCTTTGAATTATTTTGGTCCTTAGCAGAGACAGGGTCCTGCAGGAAGTACTTTTGCATCTTCCAGAGGAGGTCACCGAAATGTTTTCAAGTGTGTGTCTTACATCAGGGATCTCAGTTTACTTTTGCATGTGTTTCTGGCTGTATGAATATTCAGATTATTACTAAGATTCTTGAAGACTCTTCAGGACCTTCACAAGCCCTGGTCCTGTCATTAAGTTAAGTAGCTGAATTACCCCGCTGTTGTCATAGTATTCTTCCCAAATTTACATTGTCAAATGAATTCACAAGTTTTTTCCATCTAAATTTTTAATGTTCGCAAGATAACTGAAAACTAGTAAGCAACATTGTAATTGATCTTATAGTATGGCTAGCTTAAGCACTGAGCTGCCCTATAACAAACAGAAGTTAGAACTTGAAGCAGTCAAATATCAAGATTAAAAATCCCTGAAGGTTATTTATATTCTAATTTTTGTTATAAAATAACTTTAAAATTAGGAATGCTTGAAGTGTTGCAGGAATTTTGTACAATGCTTGCAGAAGGTAGTGGGAAAGCATTGAAGGATACGTTTTGGCTTACAGGAGGCAGGTTCCGTTCTATGATGGGAGTAGAAAGAAAAAATGTCAGCATTTCTGTCACAATCTGCTAATACAAGCGGGGGTCGTGATGGTTCGTTTATTGATCTCATAGTGCAAAAGTCACAGCAGGGGATTTCAGTTTTAATCAAAACAATGCACCTTTTTTGAGTGCCAACAACACGATTAGGCAATAGAGGGGAGAGAGAGATAAAGCAAACAAAGTGATACAAAGAAAAAGGATAGAGAGGAAGAAAGAGGGGAGGGAATAGCTACCAACGGATGAGACAAGGTCCTCGTGGTCCTCTGCCTATAGATCCGTCTTCTGTCCGTGGAGAGATCTCACAAAGAGTTAATTTAGAAAGTCTCTTTATAATCCTTTTCAAAAGCAAGGTGCAACTGGCCAAGAGGTGGGGAAATCTGCAACCATTGTTTTGAGCCAGGTTGCTCTGGGAAACAGGAACAAGACAGGTGTACAGGACAAGTGTACAAGACAGGCCATTCCTTTTCACTTCAGCACAGTCCTTGCCTGCCTTGGCAGCAAGAACGGCGCAGTCCACCATGACCTGCACTAAATTCCTCAGGAAAGTGTACCAGTTCCCAGCAGGCACACTTGCAGGCAACACTTGGCAAACATCCCACCTCAGCCGGGCCAGGACTCCTGTGCAAAGTCCCTTTGAGGTTTTCAGGGTTTCAGTCTCTGTCTTTGGCAATGATCGTGAGGCAGATGAGGAATCTTCAGACCATCTCTTACAATTTCTTAAACATAAAAATGCTAATTTGCAGGTTTACATATGTGAGAGCAGACAGTTATTTCTCCTGAGCATTCTTCTAATCTGGAATATTGTGCATGTTCTGGGAAAACTGGAACCTGATTTCTGACACTAGACTTCCGGGGGTGATATCTGAAATAATCTTTAAATACAAAATGTGTTTCATATGAACTGTAGAGGAGAGGGACAAGTCTGTTCCACCCATCTCTCTACCATTAGAAAATGCAAGTTTTAAATATGACTGTAGTTGGAACAGAACAGTGCTTTGAGCTAGTCTGTGGATTTAAAATAAAGGTGAATCCTTACTTTATATGAGGTTACTGTTGGAGTAATTTCTAGTGTGACAGTTCAGCTGGTGCTATCCCCTTCTCTGCTTGGACTGTCTGTAATGGTTCTCAGCCTTTCAGATGTGTTACTGATTGTCTTGGCTTCATTGCAAGGGTCAGAGAATTTTCGCACCTCTTGCACTCAAAGTTTTTCTTGCTGGTCTTTAAGGACTTATTGTGTTGATTTCTTTGGCTTGGTTTCTGCCAAAATCCGGATTAATGCACTAATCGCTTCCTGCTTGTAGTCTGTCAGCTGTTTTCCTTCTATGGGTCAGTCTGTCTTTTCATTTACTCTTCTGCTATATCCTCACTGTAAAGCATGTAGTTAAAGAATCTCCTAATAGTCTCTGACGAACTAGCATATGAAACTTGTGTGCTCAGCTGCAGTTGCACGAAGGCTTTTTTTAGCTGGCAAAGCCAATTTGAGCTTTCTGCCTCTGCCACAGCTTGATGCTCTGATGTGTCGCTACAGTAGGTCTACATCGTAAAATAATAGCTGAAATTTTTATTGAAAAAGAGATTAGGGGCCTTCAGACTTTAACCTAAATGTTAATTTCCACAAAACGGGATTGACAGACACCTAGCTATCCCTGGTTGGTACTGAAAACCTTTGTTCAGAATCAGGTTTATGAGCAACAGGAACTCTATTCTAAGTTATGAGGAAGAGAGGAAGGAACAAAGATTTCCTCTCAACTCCATTTCCCTTACAGTTAGTTCAGCAGTAGCTCATAGAATCACAGAATGGTTTGGGTTGGAAGGGACCTCAAAATATCATCTAGTTCCAACCCTCCTGCCATGGGTGGGGACACTTTCCACTAGACCAGGCTGCTCAGAGCCCTATCCAGTCTGGCCTTGAACACTTCCAGGGATGGGGCATCCACAACTTCTCTGGGCAACCTGTGCCAGGGCCTCACCACCTTCACAGTAAGAATTTCTTCCTATTATTCAATGTAAATAATATCTTTTTCAGTTTGAAGACATTCCTCTTTGTCCTGTCACTGCATGCCTTTGTAAAAAGTCCCTCCAGCCTTCCTGTAGGTTCCCTTCAGGTACCGGAAGGTGCTATAAGGTCTTGCTGGAGCCTTCTCTTCTCCAGGCTAAACAGCCTCAACTTTTGCAGCCTCTCTTCATAGGAGAGGGGCTCCAGCCCTCTTATCATCTTTGTGGCCTCCTCTGGGCTTGCTCCAACAGGTCCATGACCTCCTTATGTTGGGGGGGGGCAGAGCTGGACACTGTATTCCAGGTGGGGTCTCACAAGAGCAGAGAGGGAGAATCCCCTCCCTTGACCTGCTGATCATGCTGCTTTAGATGCAGTCCAGGACACAGTTGGTTTCTGGGATGCAAGTGCACATTACCAAGTCATATCAAGCTTCTTGTCCACCAACACCCCCAAGTCCTTCTCAGCAGGGCTGCTCTCAATCCATTCTCCACCCAGCCTGTATTTGTGCTTGGGATTGCCCTGATCCAGGTGCAGGAGGAGCATGTGTTGAAACAAAGGTTAGCTCATGACTCTTACAGGTCTTGAGGCTGCGTTAGTAACTTGTGAATGTATCTTGGGGACAGCAAAGGGGAGCTACCGAAGAGCAGAGCGAGATAGTACTAAACCCCTCAGCAGTTTTGGATAGGGCTGAGAGGAGTGAAGGAAAGCACGTGTTGAAAAGACTAGCTCTTTGATGGGCATGATTTTTGCCTTGTCAGCATTCTTATGCATGTGGGAAGTCTCCATAGAGCTTTGGAGAGTCCTTTCTGGCATTTATACTGGCCTGAAAAGGGACATCACTGCCTTTCCCAAAATTGGGTTTAAGTCCAATATGATATGGTTAACTGGAGTTTTCTTCTGTTGCAGCATCCAGCCTTGCCCAGATGTGAAATATGGCAAACGTATCCATGTGTTACCAATTGATGACACAGTAGAAGGGATCACAGGGAATCTGTTTGAGGTCTATCTCAAGCCATATTTCCTGGAAGCTTACAGACCCATCAGGAAAGGTAATAGCACCTGTTATTGAAGTCCTGATGGCAGTGAATGCGAGCTACTCCTGATACCAAATAAAAAGAGTTTCTGGAAGCTTGCACAGATCTCCATGGAGCATTAGACTGACAAATGTAGAGTAAGATTTTGCTGTTGTGGATTTAATTTTTTCCCGAACTTCAGAAGAAAGAGTGTTATCTGTTGCTGGCTGGTAGAGCAGCTTGATAGTTCTCTGTCATGGTTTAATCCCAGCCAGCAACTAAGTACCATGCAGCTGCTCGCTCATACCTCCTCCCTCCTTCTCAGTGAGAAGGAGGAGGATTGGAAAAAAAGTAAAACTCATGGGTTGAGATGAGAACAGTTTAATAATATTAACTATAATAATACTAATAATAATTGGAGAGAGGGAGGGAGGAATAAAACCCAAGAGATACAAGTGATGCACAATACAATTGCTCACCACCTGCTGACTTGATGCCCAGCCTGTCCTCGAGCTGCGATATGTGGCTCCTGGGCAATTCCCCTCAGTTTATATACTGGGCATAACATTCTATGGTGTGGAATATCCCTTTGGCCAGTTCAGATGAACTGTCCCAGCTATGCTCCCTCCTGGTTTCTTTTGTGCAGCTCCTCACTGGCAGAGCATGAGACACTGAAAAGCCCTTGTCTCAGGGTAAGCACTGCTCAGCAGCAACCAAAACATCAGTGTGTTATCAGCAGTATTCTCATACTGAGTCCAAAACACAGCACTGTACCAGCTACCGAGAAGAAAATGCATTCTTATCCCTGATGACACCAGGACATTCTCCTGTGGTTTTTTGCTACGTGGGATGGGAGGGCATCAGAAAATATTTAGATCGAACTCAGTTTAATGAGATTTTTCTCCTGAGTTGCTACCATTTGATGGGATTGGGGAGTTGTCCACATATTAATCAATGGGTTAGATATACTAGCTGGCACCCTGACTAAATGCACTTTTTCCAAAGTAATTTAATTAATAACTGGAAAAGTGCATAAAAAACAAATATACGTTTAGAGTTGTGCTAGTAGCACTTCTGCTGGAACAAATAGGTCCTAATACAATATATACATAAGTTGAATTTATTCAGCTGCTGTAGTCCAGTTTACCTAGGATTCATGGTGCAGTATCATATATTATTCTGTTTCTGTAGACAACTATTCTAGTTATAATAACTTCAAAATTAATTTAGATTAGGTCAAGGCTTTTTGCCATCTTTAGAAATGTTAAATTGAAACTGGATGGAAATGAAACATGATTCCTTGCCTTTGTGTTTTGTATTTAGGCAGAAGATTATTTTTCTATCGTTTGCCAGTTTTGTTTGCTGTTTGTTTCTCAATGAAATTTAATGGTGCTCGAGTGGTCACAGTACATGCAGATCTTGAATTTAAAATGCAGAATAGTGTTAAAAATGCCAGCAGTGTATACTTGTGTAACCCACTTCCTTGTCCTCTGGGGCTGCTGGTAGTACAAGGGTTGACATTTTGCAGCAGGCTACTGAAATATGTGAGGTTTTATAGGTGACATCTTCTTGGTGCGTGGAGGGATGCGTGCAGTGGAATTCAAAGTGGTGGAGACAGATCCAAGCCCATACTGCATAGTGGCTCCGGACACAGTGATCCATTGTGAGGGAGAGCCCATCAAAAGAGAGGTGAGCAGAATCCTGCTGTGCAGTTCTCCTTAATCCCCTCTGTCTGAAATCTGTTTTAGTGACACTCCTTAAGAACAGCAGTGTTTGCAGTTCCTGTTTTGGCATTTTGTGTATTGAATGCAATGATTAAAACCTCTGGTTTCAGGAGATGAGCTGCTGCTGAAGATAGTCAGAGAAATGTGCTTCCAGTATCCTTCCTAATATGCTTAGATAGCACCAGTGCATAGGTTTGCTGACGAGATGCCGTACTTTGGTAGCGGCTCTTTTGCCTCTGCTTCCATATATCTCATGCTGGACTTAGATTAATCTTTTAATTCCAAAGTTCCCTTGATACACAGCAGGGAGGGCTTACAATGTTGCTGAATTTTGTGCCATGTGAAAAGAAAGCAATTGGTACTTTTTCAGTGAGAAATTTGAAATCTAAATTATGGATTTTTTTTTTTCTTTTTTCCTCCCAGTCCCTTAAGGTGTCTAGCCTTGAGTGTCCCAAGCTTGAGGCAGCCTGAGTGGATTGACTGTCAGGTCTTGGCCAACTTACTGTTGCAGAGTAGGAAATCTCAGAAATGGGCTAAGGTGGTTGTATGCTTCATAAAGTAAGTGCCTTTTTACTGCCTGCAGATCAGGGTGAGCCTTAGTTTGTAGTTAGCTCTGCCTTTTGAAAAATTCACCTCTATTTGACACTTGTGAGGCCGTGTCTGGGCACTAGATGAGTCCAGTTTGGGTTCTTCAGGACACAACAGAGACAGATAGGAGCAAGTTCAGCCAAGGCCACCAAAATTGATAAAGAAGCTGGAGGTCAGAATGAAAGAGGAACAGCTGGGAAAGGGTTGATGCAGCACAGAGAAGGGAAGGCAAAGGTTCAGGGTTACTGGCAACTGCCTGGTGGGAAGGTGTGGATAATCAGGCTCTCCCAAGAGCTGCACTCAGGGACAGAACTAGAAGCAATAACAGAAGCTGGATCACGGAAAATTCCCAATGGAAAAAGGTTTCTCCAAACCCTGGAACAAGGCCTGGAGAGGGCAGGAACCTCCAGACCTGGAGACCTTCAGCACTTGATAGGGCTAGACCCTGAGCAACCTGCTTGAAGTGTAGTAGTTCCAGTTTGTGGGACTCAGACTGAGCCCCTCTGAGATTCCAGGCTGTGTTATTTTATTTTAGCATGGCCTAATGTTACAGATAACTAAGGCCAGTAGAAATTTTGACAGCCAAATGAATGGATGCTGTAGAGCTATACTGAAAGAGTTGGTTACAGGTGATCTTATCTGCACATCTGGATCATAACATTTTCTGTTAATTTGATTCAGTCCCAAGAGAAAACACTATGTTGGAGAACTGTATGGTAGCTAGGGTATGTCAGGTAGTTAGAAATGCCACTTAGGGTTTAAGGAATAAGTATATTTTATGCTGGACTTCATTGTCTTATCTTTGCTAGCCAAATCAGAGGATCACACAACTTGTTTTGTACTAGTCTGTAGGGGCCCTGGCAGCAGAGGCTGTCATTCAAGAGGGTAGGCTTCAGTGAGGAATTTCCCTCTGCATGTCTGGGAAGAGAGAGCTAAGAAACAATTGTAGAAGACACCAGAAAGACTTGAAAATGAGAATGTCAAGACACCAAAGAAATAGCAATGAGCAAAAACCTGGGTTCTCTAGACCAGGATGGATTGTTGAGCTACTGTTTTAACTCAGATGTTTAATGTATTTCCTCTTGGGTAGGATGAAGAGGAGTCTCTGAATGAAGTGGGCTATGATGACATTGGTGGCTGCCGGAAGCAGCTGGCTCAAATCAAAGAAATGGTGGAACTTCCCCTCCGACACCCTGCTCTCTTCAAGGCCATAGGGGTGAAGGTATGTCCCCATGTTCACCAGGTGTATGAGTGGGCTTGCCCTTGAAGATGACTTGATATCAGAGGTTCATGAGGTATTAGGAGGGAAATAAGTAATTTGGGGTTTTGTCAGGGGGGTTTGGTTTGCTTATGTTTGGGGTTTTTTTAAATGCGGGTGTTAGGAAAGTATTTCCTTACATGTTTTGGACACAGATTAAAGTACTGACAACTTGGAAAGCAGAGGGATGCTTTGAATCAGCACTGCCAGTTACTGACAAGGTTTTTGTTGTGTCNTGAAGTGGGCTATGATGACATTGGTGGCTGCCGGAAGCAGCTGGCTCAAATCAAGGAGATGGTAGAACTTCCCCTCCGACATCCTGCTCTCTTCAAGGCCATAGGGGTTAAGGTACGTCCCCATGTGTAGGTGGATAAATGGGCTTGCCCTGGGAGATGTCTCTCCGTAACAGAGATTTAGGAGGTATTGGAGAGGGGAATAAATAATTTGTGGTGTGGGGTTTTGGGTTTTTTATAATGCTAGTCTTTGGAAGGTATTTGCTTACATGTTCTGGACACAGACTGAAACACTGGCAGCTTGTAAAGCAGAGTGATGCTTTGAATCAGTGCTGCCAGTTACTGGCAAGGTTTTTGTTGTGTGTTGTGTGAAGTAGTAAGGGTGTTGATAGCAATAGCTGACATGGCAGCTGTTGCATGAGTTTGCATCACAATTTCATGCTGGCATTATCAAATGCTTACAAATTCACTGTGAAGCTGCTTAAGCAGTCAGATGCTCACAGCCCAAGTCCCTTGCCTTTGTCCTCAGCCTCCACGTGGGATCCTGCTGTATGGTCCTCCTGGCACTGGTAAAACACTGATTGCCCGAGCGGTGGCCAACGAAACGGGGGCTTTCTTCTTCCTGATCAATGGTAAGNGACACAGACTGAAACACTGGCAGCTTGTAAAGCAGAGTGATGCTTTGAATCAGTGCTGCCAGTTACTGGCAAGGTTTTTGTTGTGTGTTGTGTGAAGTAGTAAGGGTGTTGATAGCAATAGCTGACATGGCAGCTGTTGCATGAGTTTGCATCACAATTTCATGCTGGCATTATCAAATGCTTACAAATTCACTGTGAAGCTGCTTAAGCAGTCAGATGCTCACAGCCCAAGTCCCTTGCCTTTGTCCTCAGCCTCCACGTGGGATCCTGCTGTATGGTCCTCCTGGCACTGGTAAAACACTGATTGCCCGGGCGGTGGCCAATGAANAAATATCAGATATAAATGGACTGTTTCTAACCATATGTTGTCCTTGTCATATACTTTCTAAGTATGTGGAAGGTGTTACTGCATGCTAATGAGCCGGATATTTCTTTAGACACTTGTATTTCTATTGCATAATAAAAATAACATTATCAGAGTTAGCAATGCATTCTCTGTCTGCTAGTCCCAAGCATGGAGCTGCAGTGTTGTAGATGAAGCTGGTATGAATTGGTGAGTTACCTGTAATGAAACATTCTTAGTACCTGCTCGTACCAGTGTCTCTGCAGCTGGCCTGCTTCAGTCAGCTGGCAGCCTTGCACTTCCAAAGGTCAGGTTTCTTTTTCTTGGATCCTTTAGAAGCATACTTTTTCTTCATTACCACTCCCTTCAGCATGATGGAAAACCTGTAAAAACAGAATAAATCTGTGAGCCTGCACTAGTGTTCTGCAATTGTAGGAGATCTCAGAGGAATGCTGCCCTTCCTTCTAGGATTA
This sequence comes from Dicaeum eximium, assembly GCA_013396995.1. NCBI lineage: Eukaryota > Metazoa > Chordata > Aves > Passeriformes > Dicaeidae > Dicaeum > Dicaeum eximium. Next base: position 9,655 of record VWZP01008428.1, on the reverse strand, counting down.
ATGTGCTTACACATTTTTATCATTTATTCTTTGAGAGGCGATGGGGTTTGGGGTGGTTTTTTTTTTTTTCTTTGGTGGTAGCTTGTTGTTGTTTTTGGTTGGTTGGTTAGTNTACTGACAACTTGGAAAGCAGAGGGATGCTTTGAATCAGCACTGCCAGTTACTGACAAGGTTTTTGTTGTGTCAAGTAGTAAGGGTGTTGATAGCAATGCTGACATGGCAACTCTTGCATAAGATTGTATCACAATTTCAGACTGGCTTTATCAAATGCTTACAGATTTGCTGTGAATCTACTTAGGCATTCAGATACTCACCACCTAAATCCCTTGCCTTTGTCCTCAGCCTCCACGTGGGATCCTGCTGTATGGTCCTCCTGGCACTGGTAAAACACTGATTGCCCGAGCGGTGGCCAACGAAACGGGGGCTTTCTTCTTCCTGATCAATGGTAAGTTTTGTGGCTGCTTTGGCCCCAGATCTGCTGTGTGCTCATTTGTCCATCTTATGGTAAGGAATGCTGTTAATACGGCTTGTAGAGCCATGCTGTCTCCCTGACGTCCTTCCTTACCTCTTTGAAGTGTGCATTTGGGGACACTTGGAGGCCATTTTTGTGGAAGTGTCTGTAGTGGCACTTCACTTAAGCTTGATTGTTTTGTAGCTGGCTCGTTGGAAAGATAGCTTTGCAATACAGGGACCTGGAGTCTGTCTGGCTTAGTGTTCATATATGTTGGTGAGGGCAGAGCTGGGAGTGGTGAGATTATTCTATGAATATGGGTTCAAGATGCTTGTTTCTGTTGCTGCCAGCATGTTCCATTCAGAAAAGAAGCTGATCTGCTGTGGATTTTTTTTTTCCCTCAAGTAAAGCACAAGACCTGTTCTGTTTCATATAACATTAATTGTGAGGAACTATCCTGAAAGCTATGAGTACCCTGGGACTTAGCTACAAGTGACAGAACCTCCTATTGATCACTCTTCACCTGGAGCAGTTGAGGTGGATACTGGTTTATGTCCTGTAAAGATCAGACTGTGACTTTTCCTCAGTGCTTTTCTGTGCCATTTTACATTCAGTGTTGGAATAACTGAACATTTGTAATTAAGGAGTGACGCTTTTCTTCTCTGATTTCAATCCCTTAGACCCATGAAGGTGAAAGCATAGAAGTATATAGCACAGTATAACAGTGAGCAGCAGTAGGGAAGTGACTTGCTTTATATCTCAAAATATCAGATATAAATGGACTGTTTCTAACCATATGTTGTCCTTGTCATATACTTTCTAAGTATGTGGAAGGTGTTACTGCATGCTAATGAGCCGGATATTTCTTTAGACACTTGTATTTCTATTGCATAATAAAAATAACATTATCAGAGTTAGCAATGCATTCTCTGTCTGCTAGTCCCAAGCATGGAGCTGCAGTGTTGTAGATGAAGCTGGTATGAATTGGTGAGTTACCTGTAATGAAACATTCTTAGTACCTGCTCGTACCAGTGTCTCTGCAGCTGGCCTGCTTCAGTCAGCTGGCAGCCTTGCACTTCCAAAGGTCAGGTTTCTTTTTCTTTTTATTTCCATTACCTCACTAACTGAGGGATCTCTGAAGCAATACCTGGACAGGGGCACACAAGCAGAGACATGGGCACTGTTAGTTCATGCCAGAGGATCACTGGCTACTGTTCACACAGGCTTATCAAGAGTTATTTCCAGCTGCAAGGTCGCTTGAGCACTCACCAGTGTTTTGCTTTTTAACCCATTCCTCCCAACAGTTGGGATTTTTTTGAACTCATTTATAAAATCTTATAGAGGTAAATGTATACCTGTGTAATGCATGCTATAGACAGCTTTGGTATCTTACAGCTTTTTCTTTCCCTACCCTGATAATTTGTCACCATATAATTTGATTGCTTCCCTTGTGAGCATTAACTGTGTGTGGTGGCACATAACAGAGAAGCTCACCAAGTGTGAAATAGGGTAAGGGAAGATGCAGCTAATGGTAGCTCATTGGCTAGTGTTGCATTCTGTTAGAGTAAACTGAAAACACTGAAATGATGATAGTAAGTAATTCTGCATGCTGGTCTCACCTGTTCAGATGTAAATTTAATGAATTTGGTTGATAGTATTGGCTTTGGCTTGAAATATAGATACATGTGAACCCTGTACTAAAAAAAAATTCAGCTGCATGTTTTTGAAGCTAGCTGCCTCTCTTCTGGGTGCCACGGTTGCTATTTTTTTAGGTCCTGAGATCATGAGCAAGCTGGCTGGTGAGTCTGAGAGCAACCTGAGGAAAGCCTTTGAAGAAGCAGAGAAGAATGCTCCTGCCATCATCTTCATTGATGAACTGGATGCCATTGCTCCTAAGAGAGAGAAGGTAAAGAGAGCCTGTAGGAGGTAAATCAGTATGTCCTTTTTTTCTGGTAACAGCTGCCATGAGTCTCTGCATTTCACTACAGGATAAAGCAGCATTTCTTTTAACACCTGAATTCAGTTGGACACAGGGAGGGTTAGATACAGTTCGGGACATTTGTTACCATCTTGTGGCTGTTGTATCTGCCGGCTCAGATGCAGTGCTGGCTGCCGTGCTCCTTGTAGAGCTGTCGTTCTCAGGGCTGCTTTCTGTCCCCACAGACACACGGGGAGGTGGAACGCCGCATCGTGTCTCAGCTGCTGACCCTCATGGACGGGCTGAAGCAGAGGGCACATGTGATCGTGATGGCAGCCACCAACAGACCCAACAGCATCGACCCAGCGCTGCGGCGATTCGGTAACCACCCCTGCCCTCTCTTCCCTGTATGTCACACACTTTGTGACAGGCCATGCTTCAGGGGCCCCGTAAGGGTTGAGCAGAAAGTCATCTTGATCATGGATTACATAAACTATTGACTTGTCTCCAGCTCCTTGCTAGAAATTATTTTCCAGGCTGGCAGCCTTTGATGTCATTTTCTGTGCCATGTTAAGTGAGAATGTGTAGAAATAAAATAATACTTTGAAGTGGGAAAAGTGTGCTGGCCTGTATTAGGTGAAGCTATTTCAGGACACACTTAAAGAGGAAATGCCTAAGGGGATGTTCATGCATTAGATTGCAGAAGGCTGTGAATTACCCGATTTAGGTTTCTTTTATTAATGAACAGTACAGTAGTTTCTGAGACTGGGGTTTTCAAAACATGAATGTCTGGTGTATGACCAGTTGGTAGAGTCTTTAACAGCAAACCTGTCAGGTGTGCAGGGGGAACTGTCCTCTTAAATGTGTACTGAGCCATTTGAAAGCACAGCTGTGGCTGGAGGAAAAATAGAGGTGTACATATCTTAGTGAATATTGCAGTGATGCCCTGTTTTCCTTATGTGTTTCACCACTTGGATAATGCTGTGAAAGTTCTAAAAAATTAAATCTCTCAGTATTTTTGGACTCTTGTGACAAGAACACAAAGGTAGAAATAAACAAAAATGTCTCATGGTTTGTTGGTTCAATGAAGCCTATTTTCCCAAAGATGTGGCTCAGAAAAAGTTACTGAATGAGCAGTCCTCCATGTTGTATAATCCCACGGTCTTACTGTTAGTCTCACAGTAGTCTCACTTTCTCTAAATGCCTAATGCCTTTCCTCCTTGTCTGATCTGTGTCTTCTACTGTGCTGATAGATGCTGCAGGCAAACCCAGAACTCTGTCATTTTCTGATATGCTGTGGAAAACATCACTTTGGTCAGTCAGAGGAAGGCTGCAACTGCAGCTCCTGTGGTGTGCAGAACCAACAGCTCAATGTGTGCTTGTACTCCCCAGGTCGTTTTGACAGAGAGGTAGATATTGGTATCCCAGATGCCACTGGGCGCCTGGAGATCCTGCAGATTCACACAAAAAATATGAAACTGGCTGATGATGTGGATCTGGAACAGGTGAGTAGTGTGCCATTAGGAAAGCTTGTCTGATTCCCAGTGCTCTGTTTTGTAGTGGAAGAATTGTTGAGACTTGATCGTACAAGTGCAGTGGCTCAATTAGGACAGCATGGAACTGCATGAATGTGTGGTCTCTGGGGTTCCTTCTGGCCAGTTTAGCAGTGGCCAAAAGTCCTCACTCACTCCTTAGGAGTGGCACAGCTAAGTGAAACAGATGTGTATCATTCCAATCTTGAAGTGCCTTGCCACTGTCATCCTGGGTTTGTTTGCTGTGTCATTGCCTTTAAAAGTACAGCAGCCCTGAAAAAGCTCACACACAGCTGGATGAGCATTGTAGTGTCACTGCACCACCTGTAAGCGGGATGGTTCCTGTCATCTCTGTCCTGAATGAAGAAGTGCAGTCCTCAGGGTTACCTTTCTGAATTCCAGATGCAGATTGGATCTCTAGTAGGCAGTAGAAGGCAGAGTGTCTTTGCCTGAGTGTTAGCACTTGTCTTGAATGTGCAGCAAAGCCCTGGTGTTGCTCTCCTCCCTTCCCAGTGAGGGACCAGAGCATGTGTTGCCCTTGCTTGTATCCCTGTGAGTCATGGTCAGTGCTCTGTTTTCAGGTGGCAAATGAGACCCATGGCCATGTTGGTGCTGACTTGGCTGCTCTTTGCTCAGAAGCTGCACTTCAGGCAATCAGAAAGAAGATGGATCTTATAGACCTAGAGGATGAAACCATCGATGCTGAAGTGATGAATTCTCTGGCAGTTACCATGGATGACTTCAGGGTAATGCAGTAGTGCCCCATATTCTTCTTGGTGCAATTAATTGCTTCTCTGAAGCAAAAGAATGTAACATGTTAGAATTCATATAATACCGTTTCTTCTAACAACAGTGGGCTCTGAGCCAGAGCAACCCTTCTGCTCTTAGAGAGACTGTGGTGGAGGTGCCACAAGTTACCTGGGAAGATATTGGTGGCCTAGAAGATGTAAAGAGGGAACTCCAGGAGCTTGTACAGGTACGGCTTTTCAACAGATTTTTTGCTTAAGCAGCTTAAAAAATACAATAATAAAATTGAGAATATCTTCAGTTTCCTGTTTGGGCTGCAAACAGAGTAAATGCAGAGGCTTTATGGCATCTACTTGTAATGGACTGTAAATACCATGCTGTTCCATCTTAGTGAACTTGGGGAGGAAGGTGGTGGGAAGCAGCATCAGGTTTTCCTGAGCTGAGTCTGCACTAGCATTTTATGTGGGTGTTGTGCAACATGCAGAAACAGCCACAGTTCTGCCTCTTAAGTGGAGACCAGCAGTGAGACCACTGCTGAGAATCATCCTACATGGTAGCTTTATCTGCCAGGCAGTGGATGAAGGTGTTCATACAGAGAGGTTCTGAAGGGCTCCCTAACAGCATTAGAACAGGGATAGGTGAGAAGTAATTGTGAAGCCCTCTACAAAGGGAAAGAACAGGACAAAATGTTGCAAATGGTCTGTGGAAACCCCAGCTGTCTGCACTGGCATGGTTTGAATTGGATACATTCCTGCTTTCAGCTGGTGCTATAGAAACATCCTGTCTGTGAATAAAAGAATCTAAATTTTCATTCTAACTTTCTGATGTTAAAATCATCACCTGTCTTGTATATGACCTCGTTGCTGAGGATAAAGACTCACATCAGACACCTTGCTGTCTCTGGAGAGCAGAGCAAATAGGTTAGGTAATGAGCTGTTCCCTTTTCTTCTGCAGGGCAGAGTGAAGCTGAGGTTAAGTGTGCTGGAAAGTACTGAACTGGTACTTGGGAAAGTACTAAACTCTACTTAGTTCCTAGAGGTAATTAGGTTGTTTTAGGCACCTTTCCAAGCCAGTGTCCACTTAAAAACTGCAGTGGCACCTGGCAGGATCTTGTGTTTAATCCACCAGAAACCTCAGGTAGTGCTTCTGGTAGAACCAAAACTGACTCAGAGAAATGTGTCCCTTCCTGTGGCGGAGGAGTTGGGTTGGATGATCGTTTGAAGGTCCTTTCCCACCCAAACCATTCTGTACTTCCGGGGTAGCCTGTTGGGGCTCATCATGAGAGGTTTTTGGTTTTTTCTCTTTCAGTATCCTGTGGAGCACCCAGACAAGTTCCTCAAATTTGGCATGACCCCATCAAAAGGGGTTCTGTTCTATGGGCCACCTGGTTGTGGTAAGACACTCCTGGCCAAAGCCATTGCTAATGAATGCCAGGCAAACTTCATTTCCATCAAGGGGCCGGAATTACTCACCATGTGGTTTGGTGAGTCTGAAGCCAACGTGCGTGAGATCTTTGACAAGGTAAGTGTTTCTCCTATTCTCTCTGCTATCTTTGTGCTGAGGTACCCCCAGAACTTTGTCTCCACTGTATCTGTCTTCCTGGTTCTTGTTTGTGTCTTGTGTGTTTTCCCCACTTGCATTGAGAGCTGGAGCTCTTTCCTGGTGTTGGAATTAATCCTCTTCAGCAGCATAGCCGTTGAAACTCTTTTCCCTGATTGCAGTTGGCATCTGTCAGAAGGTGATAAATTCCCCGGTGCCTTTGGCAGAGGCTGTGGTTAGGAGAGCACATGCATGCTCCAGACCCCTGGACACTTCGATTAACACTTCATTAAGTGTCATAATCTACAGATTCTCAGAGTATCCTGTGGGCTCTTGTCCTGCAATATGCACAGTTTAGAAAGCTCACTCCTGCTCACTTGTCCCATAGTGTCATCTCCTGTCCCAGAAGGTGTCTGCATGGATTATCCTGTGAATCCTTGGTCTTGTGGTGAGGGGCAGCACTATGAGTAAAAAGTTGGCAGGAGAGTGGAGAAAAATTAAGGTGGGAGGGAGGCTCAGAGACTGTCTAGTTCAGCTCTTTGTCCAGAACAGGGAGATAACTTTGAAATTTCATCAGCTCAGGATATTGAGTTTTGGACATGTGTGAAAAATGGAGAATCCCCAACCTCTCTGGGCCTGTGTGCTGGTGTTTGAGCGCTCTCATTGTGAACAATTTTTTTTTCCTTATTTCTTACTGGGATTTTCTCAGCTGATCACAGCTGTGTCTCCAGGTCAGGAGGCTCCCAACACCCCCCAGGGTAGGGGCTGGAGCGGTGTGCATGAGTCAGGGCTGCAGCAGGCAGCTCCTTGTGCCTGTGGTCTTTCCTCCTTTCACTGCACACTGTGAAGGAAGACCCAGCTCCCTGTAACTATGCATTAGGTAGCTGAAGACAACAGTTGGATTCCTCCCTTCCATTGGATATATCTCACCTGCTTGAGTGCCCGAATAACCAATTGACATCTTCAGGTCTTGCAGAGAGGGTTCTAGTCTGGCAAAATGGCTCCAGTTTTCACTCTGGGCATTGCAGTTACTAGTTTTCTGCCTGATTCACAATGTCCCTACTTAAGGGAAGTCCAATTTGTTGTTCAGGAGAATTTAATGGAGGGGTTGTGTGGCAAGGGACTGCTCTGGAGCAGCTCTTCCAAGCTCTCCTTGTGAAGGGCTTCTGGTACTGCTGAGCTGTGTTACTGGTAAGGAAGGCTTAGTGTGAAATCAGCGTGCTCCTTGTTGGGCAGTGCTAGCATGGAATAATGGTGTGCACTGCTTTTTGCAGGCTCGCCAGGCAGCCCCGTGTGTGCTCTTCTTTGATGAGCTGGACTCCATCGCCAAGGCCCGAGGTGGGAACATCGGTGACGGTGGCGGTGCTGCAGATCGTGTCATCAACCAGATCCTGACCGAGATGGACGGCATGTCCACCAAGAAAAACGTCTTCATCATCGGTGCCACCAACAGGCCAGACATCATCGACCCAGCCATCCTGCGCCCCGGCCGCCTGGATCAGCTCATCTACATCCCCCTGCCCGACGAGAAGTCCAGGGTTGCAATCCTCAAAGCCAATCTGAGGAAATCACCAGTTGCAAAGGTAGGATCTGCACCCTGACTACGTCTGGCTTGGGTTTGCTGTGTGCTGCTCGTGTTTCTCCTAGGCTGTGGACAGCACAGAGGTCTGGAAGCTCATTTGTGTAGTAGAATGGGAGAGGAAGCTGGAGCTCTGAGGTTAGGTGTCAGCAAAGCTGGAAATTGGTCTGCAGGCACAGCAGTTCCTTGTCACATAATGGGGTTCTGCTCACAGTGCAGGATCAGAAAAGTGTATTTTGGTGAGGTGGAAAAGGTTCTTGCACTCTGGGAAAAAATAAGTGTAGAACACACGGGTGTGAAATATGAATTGAAGAGGAGCGGTTGCAGTGAATTGTTGCTGAACCCTGTCACAGGCGAGAGCTGTGTCCCTTGCCTGAGAAGAGAAAATAATGCAGCTGAGAGTTAATCAAAGAAAAACAGACATGAAGTGAGAGCCCAAGCTTTTTTATGCTAAGCTTATCTAATTAGTTTCAAAGGAGGTTGCAGTAATACCCTCTCAAATGAGGGGGAGGAGAGGAGGAGGTCAGCTGTCTTGGTCTGCTTGTGCCCCGTCTCTATTTCCAGTCTGATGGTGTTTTGCTTGACTCCTCGTGCTGAGACCTGAGCAAGTCATATCCTAAATCTGTAAGTGCAGAGGCATTTACAGCCACTTCGTGGATTCTTGGTGGGTGTGAGGAGCGTAGCCTGCTTTTGTGTGTGGTTAACTTTTCCTGAAAACAAGAATCTTAACAGCTGATCTTTCCAAAATTGGCCATAGTCAAGGCAGCACCTTGATACCCTGCGATCTAAAGACACCTCTCTGTCACTTGAGGATATGAGGTGTAAAGGAACAGCTTCTCTTCCATTTTTATTTTTCTCTAGGATGTTGACCTGGATTTCCTGGCTAAGATGACCAATGGCTTCTCAGGGGCTGACCTGACAGAAATTTGCCAGCGTGCCTGCAAACTGGCCATCCGCGAATCCATCGAGAGTGAGATCAGGCGAGAACGTGAGAGGCAGACCAACCCTTCTGCCATGGTGAGTGGTACACTGAGCTCTCCCTACCCACGTGTGTGAGGTGTGATGTGTTCCTCTGTCATCCTTGGGGATGAGTGGGCTCTTGTACAGAGTGCTGGAGCACTTTGTTCTCTTCTTGTGGGAGGTTGAGGACCCTTCTGGGATGCCTCATGGTCAGCATTGCTCAGGAGATGCCTTCTGCAGCCCTGACTCATGCACGCCTCTCCAGCCTCCCTGCTGGAGGGTGTTGGGAGCCTCCTAACCTGGGAAGAAGCTGTGAGCAGCTGTTGGGCCCGTGGAGCTTGGGCACACAGCTCACCCAGTCTCTCTGTCCTGCTGCAGGAGGTAGAGGAGGACGACCCGGTTCCCGAGATCCGCAGGGATCACTTTGAGGAGGCCATGCGCTTTGCTCGCCGCTCTGTCAGTGACAACGACATCAGGAAATACGAGATGTTTGCACAGACCCTACAGCAGAGCCGTGGCTTTGGCAGCTTCAGGTACAGGGGGGTGTGAGAGGTGGGCAGTGTGGCTCAGCCAGCCCCCGAGCACAGCACTGGGGCAGCTTTCTGATGGGTTCTGGGCAGCAGACCTCTTTGGCCTGCACATTCCCATTCAGCCTACTGCATAGAACACCACAACACAGCGTGGCAGGTTAGGCTGTGCTGGAGGTTGGTTGTAGCTGCTCTGTTGGTGCACCTGAAGTCCCTTTTTTACTTTACCTCAAGTGACACCCAGCGGCCGTGAGCCCTTTGACCTTCCCTAAGGCTTCATCCCATTCCTCCTTGCCCATCCTAGTTGTCACTGAGGGTTGGCACAGAGGGAGGAGGTGGTGCTGAATTGCAAGGAGGCTTTTGAACAGCTTCTCTTCTCTCCTGTCCTGCACTGCTGCATGC
>VWZP01008427.1:55790-167155 GCA_013396995.1 Dicaeum eximium | reverse complement strand
GTAACAAAGAGCCCGGGCAGGGGGCCGCGTCCCGCCGCGTCCCAACTCGCCGCCTGGCAACTTTTTGCCGCGGCCCCCCATTGTTCGCCCTCGGGGGGCTCGGCGCCCGCCCCGCCGCACAAAGGGGCACCGCGCCCCCCACCTGGGGCCAGCCGGGCTCCCGCTGCCTGCCCAAACTCGTGCTGGGTTTTTTATTATTTTTTTATTTCTCGTTGCGCGTAAGGCGCCCGGGCCAGCCGCGCTCCAGCGTCCTGCTGCCCCACGGCCAAGGCTGGGGGTGCCCCCGGCACGGGCTCCGCCGGGAAAACGGGGAGGAAAACGCAGTTTTTTGGGAATGGACGGCGTCTCCTCAAGTTGTCCTGTAGCGGCTGCGACTTGGCGTGAGCGAGGCCGGTTTGGCACGGCGCGGGTGGAGGGGGAGGAAAAGCCCGTGCGAGGAGGAGGAGGAGGAGGAGGGGGACGAAGCGTACCGGAGGTGGGAAGGTCGGGGTGAGGCTGCTGAGGGGGTCCGGAGGCGGAGACCTCCGTGCAGAGAGCAGGTTCGCACCTCTCTGTTCCAAAAATCGCATCGCTCCAGAGCGGGTTCAGCGCCGGGATCTGCGCTCCGGGCACGGCCGAGGAGTTTCCCTTCAGGCAGCTTGTCTGAACCTTCACCTAAAAGTTTTTTTTTTGTTCNGTTGGTTCGGGGGGCTTTTGGTGGGTTTTTTTTTTAATTTTTAAAATTTTTTTTAAAGAGCTCCTAATTCCAGAGGCTGGCATGCACGCTTCCTGCAACAGCAGCAGGCCAGGCATCACTGTTTCTACAGGAGAGGGGGAATTTAAGGCGTTTGACAATTTCACACCTAAGTTTGCCACGGGAAAGTGGAGGGAGACGGAAGCAGCCCTGACGGGAAGCGCTAATTGCTGAGATGGAGCGGGAGACACAACTTGGGCTCTGAAATCTGATCAACTAGCGGCGCTTCTTAGTTCCAGCGGAGGGATAATTTTAAAAATAATTGCTTAACCGGCTAGTGGAGGCACTGTTTATTTGTCTTAGCAGAATTAGGGAATTAAACTGTTTCCTCTTGCTGCACGGTTGCTGGTGTTTGTCAATACACTCTGTAAATCACTGAAGGGCACAGTGGGATCTCACAGTGGGACTAGAAACAAATCCATAGGGCTGCTGTGCATCGGAGCAGATGAAGATCGTGTTGTTTTATTTCTGCTTTGCAAAAGCTGCCCAGTACAAGCCACACACACAAGCCGTGGTCATGGGGCTGAAACTTTAAACAGCTTTCAATCGTATTCTTCCATTGTAGCCGGTTTTTCATCGGGGTTTTCGGTGCTATAAATCACATAATATTTCGTTTGGTCTGAAAATGATTAATAATTCTTAGGGCGAGTCTGCCAGACTGACTTATTGCCAAGGAGCAACTGCCCTCCTAAGTAAAGTTGAGAGGATCTGCTAGATGGTGCTGTTCGATTTAAATACACGCTGTCTCCCACTTGAGCTAACAGCTGGAAATGTGGGCTCCTCACGTGTCGATTATTTTATGCACAACACTGAAATGGTTTGTTTTTAGATCGTGGACCTGACAGGTCAGAAACTTCATGGTTGTATCTACTTACAAATTAACTCAGCTGGGAGTTGGAAGCATCCTCTTTCTCCCCCGTCCTCCTTCCTCCAGTGGGGAAAAAAAAAAAGATAAAAAAGCTTTGAGACTTGCTTTACAATATGGAATGCCACTATGTATAGTCAACATTCCAGATTTTTTTGTATTTCATCTGTTAAAATTTCGTGATCAGATCACATCCTTGCCATTTTTATATGCTTTCTTTCTGACTTCCAAAAACTGTGATTGCTTTTCTTTTTCCTCTTAGGACATTGTTTTACAGCCATGCAGTGCTTGTCCCTAGGTAATGCATGAGTTTTTGTTCAGTTCAAAAAGAAGTGGCTGTCCAATTAAATACCTCTACAAAAATACAGCTCTGACTTCTGCATGAGATTGGGTTAATTTGGAAACCACAGAGAAAAATACATATGTTTGACTGATACAATAAGTACTTGTTTAATCAAGAAGAGTGGGATTATAATTATGTTTAATATCAAAGTTTTTAGAACAGGGTATTCAACTGAACACTGGCATGTCTCAAGATTTTAAGTGCCTGAAATATGTAGCCAGTAACCAATCTCCAAAATACACTTGTAATAATTGAGGAAATAAATTTTTTTAAAAATTACACTCACTCAGTTTTTAATGGCCTGATTATGTGGACCATGTCTGTTCCCCATGAGGATGCGTGTCAGTGAGAGGAGCGGGGTGTGAAAAGCTTATTTACCAAGTGTGGGAAAGATGTGTGTTGTTCAGCTGCCGTTTGTGATATTTGTTGTGATGCATTTTACAGAACAACCCGGTGCCAAGTGTGTCTTGTAGCACGGTGTCTTGCTGGGTGCTACATTCAGGATTTCTGTCCTTTGAGGTTATGTAATTACTATAAAAACGAACAAGTTTTGCCAGCCATTTGTAATAGCCCTTGGCAAATTCTCGGTTCCAAGATGGCATTTGTTTGATGGTCCCTCCCTTTGTCCCTCCTGCTTGACCTCTGGGTAAATCGCCAGTGTCATTTAGCTTCACAACACGTGTGAGGTGTGGGTGGATGAATCTGGGGGCTGCAATACCGAATTTTGTGCCAGAGAGGTGCAGCCCAGCACAGCTGGGTGAAACACTGAGGGTGAGGGCACACGATGCCTGTGAGGTGCGAGGAAGGTGAAGAGACAAAATCACAGGAGTCTTTGTGCCCTTTCCTCTCACTCTGGAACAGCTGTGCCTTGTTTTTGGGCTGTGTCCATCCCAGTTGCTCAAGGATGGAAAAGTTGTGTTAAACAGTAACACAACTTTTGTGTTTGGCTGTGCTGGTACCACCTCAGACCCCACTACATTTTCAAAGGAAAAAAAGACTAAAAAGTATCCACACATCCTCTATTGTTACCTCTTCACAGCAACTGTGAACAATCTTTTTTTATTTTCCCCCCACCACTTATTCCTTAAAATAGGACTATTTCAGATGAGGAGTTCGTACCTGCCAACACTTCACTGAATGGTAAAACTCTGTAAACTTTTCATCTTTGAGGAAAAAAAAAGCATCAGACCACACAAGTTCCATTTGCAAATGCGACTTTATATATAAATAATACTTCAAGTTGAAAATATATATGTGTAGAAAAGCAGTTATAAGAAACATATAAGGTAAAACTTAAATTCTGGTGGGAATACATGTTTTGAGTTCAGTTTTCTTCATATTCCAGTGGTCTTCCAAAGTAGTCCTCTTCCCAAGAAGCCCTTAACCCTCTTGGGGCTTGGCAGACACCCAGATCTTGGTTAAGAACTAACTGGATGACTAGAGACTGCGACTTAATTTGTTATAAAAGGATGCCTTATCAAAATACTGCTTCTCTCCAAGTCTGTTTTGAGAGGTTGGCTGTTTGTGTGTACACTTGCTTTGTATGACCAGAGTTATTTGGGTTTCTTTTCATGGTTTTTTCTTCCCCCTCAGATTTGAAAAGACTGCATTGCACGAGTTTACATACTTAAGTCACCTTTTTGCACTGCAATATTTGTAAGCTACGTAAAAATAAGATTCAGATAAAAATTAATTTGGTTCAGTGATGAATTTGCTACTCATTCCTGGGAGGTGGCCAGGCAGTTTTTTAAGTTTTTGGTGGTAAAAGGTGCATTAATATTTCCGTCCTTCACCTGCTTCTGAAGACAAACCTGGTAGTTTATTCCTGACTGCTTTAGAAAGTTTGGGTTTATCAGGTCTAACTTGTAAAAGTTGCAGTTGTGCTGCTCAGAGAGTCTGTGAACATCAGGCATTTTAGAAGAATATACCTGTTAATAAACTGTGAGGAAGGGAGGGCTCTGGAAATAGTAGCTATTTATCAGTATTTATTGTTGGCCATGTGCTTCAGGTGCTCTTTTACTCTGCACAGGTGTCTTGGGAGCACATGGAGATGTTTCAGGTAATGTATGTGCTGCCATTCAGATTTAACAGGAACACAGAAGAAATTCATTCTGCTTAAATTACAGGTATATGATACTGTCACAAGTATTAAAGCAGCCAGGATTTTAGTAACTCTGCCAAACTTGCACTCTTTGGGTGAAAAAGTTACAATGCAATATTTAAGCATTGTGCCGATTCATTTAACAGTTTTTGTGTATCAAAGTTCAGTTGAAATGTGACCAATTGTGAAAACTGGGCAAAGACAATACGTGTTTTCCAGTGTTTTAAAAGTTTTATCAACTTTTACCGTGGAAGACCAATGATACCCCTCTCCTTCGAAACACTTGAAATCTGGTTGAAAAAGAAAAGGATGAGGGATTTGATTCCAGAGATGTGTCTTTCTCCCATTTGCATGACAAAGCATCTGAATTTAGCCAGGATACGAGCCTTTTCAAAAAGATGCATTTGCATATGCTTAGGGCTTACTGACTGTAATCGCTGAATATTTCATCTTCGCTGGGAGGCAGCAGATCCTGGGATCAGAGGGGAGGAAAACTGGGGCTGGGTGGGAAGGAAAGTGGAGATGTGAGCAGCTGGAGGCTGCAGCTGTGAGGTGCCAGGACGCAGGGATAACAGGGAGCATGGAGAAAACCGGGTGGAAATGGGCAGTCTGAAGAGGGGAGACGGAGAATTGCTCCCTGGGATCGGGGATCTGGGATCAGGGATCCGGGAGGAGGCTGCAGCATCTGGGCCGGTGACACAGACCTGGCGAGAGGGAACGGAGCCAGGACAGCCGGGAGGCAGGTCAGGAAGTGGGAGGCTTTTGTTGAGTTAGGAGGAACAGTCTGTCCCTCCAGGTGCTGGGAAATGACCATTCCTTTGCTGCCAGGAAGGACTCAAAGAGCAGGGGTGTAAAATTGGTGTCTCCAGGGTAAAACCGACCCACACCTCTGGGGTGGCAGCTGACCGAGGGGTGTGTGCCAGTCCTGGAGCCGTGTCTCAGGGATGTCAGAGCCCGGGAGGGAAGGGTAGGATTTGCCATTCTGAAGCAGCTGGAACAGCGTGTCTCTGCAGTGCCTGGGCGCTGTACTCACATTCCCAAAAATGTTCTCTTAATTTGGAAAATGCACATATACACTGAGCATATTTCTCACTTTGCCCTCATTTGCATGTTCACTGAATTTATTTTTTTTTCTCTGGAAAAAAAAAGCTCTGGCGTTTTTGTTGTGCAGGGAAGAGCATTGTTTTGGTAACGAGCAGCTATTTGATAATTTGCTATTTTGCTGTCTTGCGGTTTGTGCCTTATGGCTGCCTCGCTGTCTCATAATACGCCTGTTCCTACAGGAAGATTGTGTTGTTTCTTTGGTGCCCAGCTCCACAGTGTCTGAGTTTCACCTCTAAAAATAGGCACTGAGCCACTCCTGACCAGCAGCCAGTTTGGAAGTGGCACTAAGATGCAGAAAAGTGAAAGACAAAAATGTTTATTGGTTATTGGGTGCCCGATTTGAGCTATGTAGCCCTGAATTTATTTTTTTCTTTTTTGGAGTATCACATAAACCAGAAATGCATATAGACAGTTTCCACTGTCTCTCTTGCCACAGGATGAGGTGCCAAAGGAACTTGTAGAAACGTAGTATTTTTGTGAAACTGCTGTCTCTCTTGTGGATATACTTCAAACTGGGAAATGCACTCAGAACTATCCAGGGTGGAGAGCTGCGCCCTCACCTGCAGCAGGGCCTCTCCAGGCTGCTGTGCTCAGGGAGAGAGACTCACCAATGTGTGGTTCTGTGGTTTGGGGTGACTGAGCAGAGCCCCTTCATGGAAGGGTCACTGCCCTGCACAGCCTCATGTGGTGCTCTGCAGGTAATGAGCAATGGCTCTAAATCCCCTATCTTTAAGAATTTTCTGCTAAGGTTCCACTGGGCTAAACGAGATGCCTTTTTTCCTCCATCCCTGTTCAGGAGCTGCTGCTACAGAGCCTTCCAGCTGTGTTGTTTGGGGTTAGGACCGCTTGTTTCCTGCTTTTTTTGGTGCACAAACATTCCAGGAAGGAGTGCTGATCCAGGCTGAGTCACAGCTGAGGGGTTTTTTCTGCACGGTTGAGCCACTGACCCCTAACACTTGGTTGTTCAGGCAGTAGGCAGGTGTTGTTTCAGCTCCTGAGAGAAAATCATCCTCAGATATCAACAAATGTGTTAATCCAGAAATCTGGATGACCTCTGTCCATGCTTCTCTAGTCTTTGAGGTATTTCTCACTTGCAGTTCCAGGAAGGGAACAGGTGAGAACATAAAATGTCCCTTTCTACGAAACTGAAATACGGCAGTAGTCAAGACCATAGAGTCCCAGCTTTTCACTTTCCATCAAATATAAAAATAAACTGAGCATTTTTGTGGTGGGTAATTTTTTTTCCCTTTCACACCTTCTGTGATTCTTGCCTCTGGACTGTTTATTTTTTCTTCACGTTCTTAGTAGTGTATCCAGGGCAGAATGAAATAATTACCTTTCATTTGACATAATATAGATAAAACAATGCTGTTAATACTCCCTGGAACACTTGCATGTTTATTGTTGTTATTGTTGAGGG
The DNA here is from genome assembly GCA_013396995.1 of Dicaeum eximium. Classification (NCBI taxonomy): domain Eukaryota; kingdom Metazoa; phylum Chordata; class Aves; order Passeriformes; family Dicaeidae; genus Dicaeum; species Dicaeum eximium. The sequence goes on along the minus strand of VWZP01008427.1, from coordinate 160,589 downwards.
AGTTGTTTATTTGTATGGGGGGGTTTTGTTTCATTTTGTTTTTTAAAGAATCCATTTTTGCAGTCACACACCCTCCAGGTTCTTTTTGCAACATAGCTGCCTTGCCAATTATTCCCCATTTCATATTTGTGTATTTGATTTCGTAGTCCTCAGCATGGTACTCCACATTTGCCTGTATTGAATTTTCTGTTATTAACTTTCCTTATTCTCTTCCTGTCCCCAGAAGGGCTTGTAATTTTTCCTGATTTGTCATGCACACTTCTGTATTTCTACATACCACTCATTAATGAAAGCCTTTTAGTGGAGTTGGCTTAGGGTAGAAATAGCTTTGCTGAAACATTCTCTCTTCTGTAGAAACATGCTGTTAGTGACTCTTCCTAATTTATTCCCATAATTTATTTTATGTGATTGAACCCTGATTTTTCATTTCATGAAGATGTTTCCTGATGCAGGTGCCATGTGATAGGCTAAGAGTCAGAAGTTAATATTTTAACTTTTCCACCTGCTCCTCCTTGCTCACTCTCCCAGGTGAACCAAACTGAGCTGACATTACTTTTTCTTGACAGATGATGTTGGCCTCTTTACTTTCTGTTCTGAAGATGTTTCTAATTCCTGAAGCTCTTCCTTTCCTCGCCCTTTGCCCCTCCATTCCCTGTGCCCTGAGTGGCCTGAGCCTGTGGTGGAGAAGCTCTTGGCTCTTCCAAGCCCCTCCTGCACACAGCTTTGACATACACGTCTTCTCTCTAGGAAAACCAGCCTAGTTTGTGATAAAAGAACAAAAATTTAAATTAATATAATTTATTTTGCCCATTCGTTTCTCTAGGCCTTCCAAAGTTCTCTCAGTCATTCATTGGGCAAGAGTACCAGAGTTCTTGAGGGTTTATTTTTTTAGCTGGAGCAACCTGTGGGAGAACACGTGACACCACATTTTTTTGCCCCACCTTGTTTCCTGTGCAAATATCAATTGAAAATTACAAGTTGAAGAAATCCAGATTTCAGAAATCACATTTCTGATGGCAGGTACAGTTTTTTAGCTGTGGTTGTGGATAGTGAGGGTTGTTTAGCTCCTCTATGCATTGAATTCATGGGCTGCTTTATCCCATCCTTGGCAGGCTTTAAATCTTGTCTTGGTGTCTTTTGGAGTTTGTGAGGGTCTGGTTGAAGTACAATCCTTGATGTTAACCCTGAACTTTTAATGGGATTTATCAGGCCTGCATTGCCAATGAATTTCTAACTTCCTACTTAGCCTTGACGGTTTCTTTTCTTCCTTTCTCCTATTCCTAAATAAAACACTGTCTTTGAAAGAGATTTCCATCATGAAGAAGAAATTTGAGAAGTTACTGATTACACAATGTCCTGTGCATTACAGTATTTTCATTTTTATTTCCAGTGCCTTGGAGTCTTGGGAGAGATTCCACTTTCAAACCAAACCAAAACCCTGTAATTTTCATAGGAAGAATCCAGTGTTTTTGAAAATACAGAAGCAATAAGTAATCAGTACTAAAGGGTTACCAGTATATGTAAAGTCCAGTGCATGCAATTCTATTTTTATATTGCTATTTGTAATGTCTTGTTACTAGCAGGTGCGTTTTTATATTGATATAATGACTTTGGAAAGTTAATAAGAATGTTCCACTGCTGGAATTAAGCATTTTTACAGATAGTAGAAGAAAGTAAGTACTGTCTATGTTTTCTGTGATAAACACCCTGATGCTTATAAAAAAGTGTTGGGCTTTAGTCTTGAAAACACATTTCAGAGGTTACGAAAAAATTCCAGCAGCATCAGTGGCAAACTGAAATAGCGTGTGTTCCTTTCCTTGGGAGGGGTTGTGCTTTCTCAGTAAGATACTGGAGTGCAGAAATGGAAGTGTAATTCCTTAATAACTATGTTGTTCTTGACAGTGTTGGGACAGAGTGGGTGTGTGATTGTGTCATAAAAATGGGGTGGGGGATTTGTGAGGATCCAGGTGAGGCTGACACCTGATGCTCTTCAGAAGTTTGGTGCTTTATCAGATCCCTGGAGCAGCAACAGCAGGATTTGAGAAACCAAAGCCCCACCTGATTTCTCCATGCTGGATTTGTTATTTATGTTCCTCTCCCAGCTAACTCAAAGAGTGAGGGCCAGCCTTGGATGGCTCCTGTTTGGGTCAGCCTTGAGCTGAGGTGCAGGTGCTTTTGGAGTGTTGGGAGTGTGGGTGAGTTACTGAAATTTCATCAGGTCTGTCAGGAATAATGAAGCTGCCTTGCCAAATCTCAAGGTGCCCTGGAAGTGAAGGTTATGACTCCTATTGTGTGTCTCTTGAACTGTTTGGCTCCTTTAATTGTTTATTGTTTAATATTCCTTGAAATGTGATTTTGGAGAGGATACATGTACACGAAGGTGATGTTTGAAAAACTAGAAGGCATATATTCCAGCCTGAGGAATTTGGTTTTCCTGTGTGTTTGTATGCACCTTGTAAAATAATACAAATATACATTGATTTTTTGGGTTGGAGTAGAAGGATATGATCAACAAATAAACACACAGAGCTTGCACATGGGACAGTTGGTTAACAAAAATACAAAGCTGGAAAAGATGAAGGAGATCTTCTGATCAGGAGATGAAGAGCAGTATTGGAAGTTTGGAAATATGCCTCTGGTGATGGTAATGGGCTTGACAAACAGATCTGAAAGGTAAAACATGTTGGTGTCCTTGACTTGTGATGCAGCTCCTCAAATCCAGTGTCACTTCTAATTTTGCTAAATGTACATCTAATTCTTTTTGAAGGAAAGATGTTTACTTTTATAAGACCATTATGTGTAGACATATGCATCCACAAACCTAGTTATATATACTTCAAAATATTTTTAGAAATAATATGAGGCATTATAATACAGCAAAACCCAAATAAACAAACGACTCCTGACCCCAAATAAAACTGTCTTATGCTTCAAAGATGCACGACGTAAATAATTTATCCAACCGTAGTTGGGGAACATAGAAAAAGTGAATGAAAAAATTATTTTGAATGATTTCACAAATTGTCCTAAATCAAAGATTAGAAACAAAAACAGACTGGAGTACTGGATGCAGATGTATTCCTATTAAATCCAGTAATTAAAGAAGTTGTTTATAAAATGTTACCCATATTCCCCAAACAGATCTGTAAGTATGTAGTAAATAATTCCAAACTAGAAAGAAAAAAAGATTTAAGTTGCCCAGTGTCAGTCTCCAGTTCTGTGTGCGATTACCCATTTAGGGGAAAAAAAACCCAACCAAAACCAAATAATAGACAGAAGCTTTTCTTGTCATAAAACCAGAAGGATTTTTCCTGTAAAACAATGTAAGTGAATTGAGCAGTTTTTCACTCATATCACTATCTAGTAAAGCTCTTACAAAATACTTCAAAAAGTCTTACAGGAACTCTGTGGTTTCAGTACTTGGACTGTGAGCCAAATAAATGCATTTGAAAATGCAGGGTCATGCCTGCAGCAGCTTGTGGGAGTACCTGTTCCTTATTTCAGAGAGCAGGTCGTGCATGAGGGGCTCCCTGATAGAGCAGCGCTGGGGATGATCAGCTGCAGCCACAGGGAAACACACAGAGCTTGTGCAAGTATTTTGGTATTAGTTTCTGTTTAATTTCTCTTTGCACAGTGTACACATTCCATGGCCAAGGCATAATTAGAGGGGCTCTCTGGTGTGGTGTGTTTTTACAGAGAGCTTTGCCTTCTGCAAATGGTTGTGGGCTGAAGTGAGCACAGGCACTTAATGCTCAGCACAAACATTGGAAATCCTCAGTAATTCAGGGCACAAATGAAAAACTAATTGAGGGAAGTGTAGGGAAACTTAACCCATGGCAATGTCAGATGTGCTTCGGGCTTCCTGACACCTTATTCTGAGGCATTCCGAGGGTGTTGTGAAAGGAACCAAGAAAGAGATTAAAGGGACCAACACTCTGACTTGGCAAAATAGTTTCTGTGTGTTGTGCAGCCTCAAAATGGAAGTGTTCTCATGTTCTTCTTGCCTTTGTGATTCAGTTGTAGATTTCAGCTAAACTTCAGTCCAGTTCTGTGACAGGCAGTTTTTAACAAGGCCATAACTTCCTTGGTGTTTCTCATTTCCCAGTCCAGGACCATATTTAGAGAATTAACATAGCTGAAAGAGACATGACTGTTGCATTCTCCCAGCACCAGTTTTTCTCACTGTGTTGCCTGTGTTTGTGTGTGTTTATAGGTGTATGTATGAACGTATATAATAATGTTCATGTACCAAGGATTGATATCTTTGTCTTCAGAACAGGCAAATGGGCATCACTTGTGTGTGTTGAATCACAGAAGCAGATTGGTGGGGGAAAAAAAGGCAAAATTAACAAAGGTTTGATTCAAATATGGAATAAAACTAAAAGGGGCATTTTCAGAGTTAATAGAGTAACTGCACTCTTGGTCCACTTTTTAGCTGGTTCAGTGTCAGCCTTACACCCTTGTCATGTTGCCTGGTATGGGAACAAAATCCACTGTGTCCTACCTGTTGATTGTGTAACGACTGTAGTTACCTCACCAAGGCTGATTTTATGTTCAGCACCTGTATTTACTTGTCTTCAGGACCACCAAAAGGGCTACCCAACAACCCAGCTTCTTAAAGCAAAGTATTTCTTCAGAGCAGTGTGAATGAAGGCCTCTGGAAACAGCAAAAGCATTCCATATGTGTAACTTTTTTTTTCTGCCTGGGAATGCACTACTCCCCTAATGCTAATCTGGTGGAACAAGCTTTTAATTCCCCCATCAGCTTCCGTCCATGTTTCCCCCTGGACAGCACCCTCAGCAACTGATACCAGTTTATCCAAAAAAGAAAAGGTTTTTCTTACCTTTTGACAGGCCAAGTGATCCGAAAAAGGTTTTGTGTTCCAAAAGTTTATTCTTTCTCACTTGCTCACTGTTTGGTGTGTGGGGTTATTTTTTCCCTTCAGCTCTGTTGATTCTGCCTAGGTGTATGACAGAACCTCACATTCTGGTATAGGGCTTGGGTGAGCTCTGAAAGCAGCATGAACACCAGGATGAAGGGTTCTATTCTGGAGGTGGTGCAGGGATCTCAGGTGGGTGGAGAGCTGGTGCTGGCAGATATTTTAGCTGAACATGAGCATTTGAAGAGGACAGGAAAGGTGTACCACTGTTTGAAACAATACAAAAGCCATCTCAAGGATCAAAGTGTGTTTGAACCCTCTTTGCCCCACAGCCTGTATGACTGTAATGGTAACAGATAAAAATTCTAAGCTAATACACAATGTGCCTGGGTACTCAGATGTGCTGCTGGGACAAACCTTCCTGTCTCTTCCCTCAACCCACTGTTCAGCACAGGAAGCTTCCTGGAACCTCTGTGTGTCTTCATCCGACATGTAAAATTGAACAATTACTGTTACAAACTGTTAGAAAAAGTTCTTGCAGGGATGTGATACAATCCATGAGTTATGTGGTGACATTCCTCAGTGAAGATGTTGAGGTGTCCTTACATTGAAGTCAAGGTTTTTTCCCTTTACATTCAAACATTCAGGTTCGGTAAACAATTTTCCAACCCACTCCTACTGTTCTGTATTTGTATTCTAGAGTCCAAGAATATTTCTTTCTGATGTGGCTGGGATCTGAATATTTCCTAGTGGCAGAGTTATATATTTTACTTATGTCACACAGTTTGTAAAATTAAATAAATTTCATCAGTCTCTTGGACATACAAGTGATGTTCAGATACAGACTTGCACCAGTATTCTCTTTCTTTCTGGAGTTTTTATTTCTACAAGAAATTGAGATGTTGGTGTGCAGAAGCATCCTACCCTGCCATGGGATACTGCAGGGAAGGAGGCACTGGAAATTACTCTGAAAGGGCCAAAGGTCCCTTCCCTTTTGAGTGTCTCTGGCGTGTGACCCAGTGTGATGCACAAATGTCAATTATGTGAGTATGAAGTGGTGAGGCTTGTGACGTGCTTCAGCCAGATCGTTTCTCTTTATGCAGGATGCTCCATGCAGAATGAAGGAATGGGATGGTATTGTAAATTATTTTCTGGTTTAGTAGTCCTAAGACACCATGTTAGCTGTGTTTCCTCTGTAGCTGAGACAAGCCCATCCTGCTCAGCTCCTTTTTCTTCTGAGTGTGGAAGGCTGTTAAATGTATGTGGTTTGGGCTTGCTTTTTGATACCCTGCCTGCCCAAAAATGAAAGAACTGGGTGATGTGCATGTGTCTGCTTGCAAACCAAAGCCAAGCTGGCTCTGCTACTTCTGGGTTTTCTCATTGGACTGCGTCAAGGTAAGTTTGAGAAATGTGTAAGAAATAAAGAATGCAGCCTATGTCTGGAAATGTTGTTGGCCAAAAGGTGAATTTTAAATATCCATAGCCTTGTAGTTCCTGGGGTAGATGTTGGGAGCTTTCTGAAGGAGCATCTCACTAAGCTCAGGAGAAGGATCCAGGAGCAGCCATTTACTCAGGAGGCACAGGGATCCCTCAGGGCAGGAGTGTGTGTGACAGAGCTGTTGTGGTGACCCTTCCAGGAGCTGAGCTGGAGCTGGGATTTGCTGCTCTCCCAGCAGGACCCCTCCACTGGGTTTGCATCCCTGTCCCCTGTCCCTTCCTTCCATGCACTGTGTGCTGCATGTTGAAAGGGGTGAGTCACCTCTTTTATTATGTTTTGAATACTTTCCTCCCAAATGTAGTTTATTTTCTGCAGGGAAAAGGAAAGAATTTATGCTGTCCTGGTTCCTTATTTTTATCAGAGCTCTTGCTAACAACTTCCAGCTGAGGGAGTTCTTGATATTTTTAGCCTGAGATATTTAGCTATTTGAGCCTCTCTACATGTTTTCCTCCTGATATATATTAACTGGAGGGGGAGGATGGTTCTTGTCAGTTAATATATTCATGAGCATGCCTGCCAAATTGCCCACACTGACTCCCAGGAAACTGAACACTTCAGAGTTGGGGGAAAGTTTGAGTCTTGCTCTGAAGTATTTGGATCAGCTTCATTGCTCCATTCTCTGACTGATGCTGCCATAGCTGTGTTCTCACTGAAACTTCCTTTTTATTCTAAGAGGTGGTGTTTGTATAGAAAAATATACGTAATGTATTTCTGCCTAAAACACTAAGTAAATAAACTAAAAAGTAGAGAATCATAAAATGGGATATTGCATTAAAAAGGATAATATCTTTGGAAANTCAAGCAGCAGAATCCTCAGTCTTATTACTAATGTTACTGTTTATTGGTTGTCTGGTCTGTGGTCTGATGGGGTTCTTCAATATTCCAGATATTGTGCTTGATGGCACATCTTACACACAGCATTTTCAAGTTTCTGAATAACCTTACCTTACCTGAAACCCACATGAACACCGTTTTGAAAGAAAATATTAAAAATCACTCACATTGACCTTTTGCCTTTAAGATCCACTTCAGCCTGTTTAACCATAATTTCACAGATCTTACTGTCATCAGTTCTTTTCCCTTTTCCCAAGAAAGTTTCAGACTCCAGATGAAAAGCTGTAGATTTGCCTCAGTGAAACGTAGTGATTCCAGCAACTGCTCCAGCATTGTCCCTGCGGGGCCGGGGAGGTGGCGGTGAGAGGGGCAGGTGGTGGGAATCATGCTCAGTTTGAAATGAGAATTAAATGGCATTTGCTGTTGAATATGAATGGACCATGGTGCCTTTTCTCTGCATCAGCTCCAAGGTGTTTGTTTATATCGGACAAGACATGCCATGGTCCCTGCTCTGCAGAGTGAGCAGATGATGCTTTCTCTGCAGAGGCTTTGTCTGAGTGCTCTGTGGCAGGAGCTGGAGCTGCTCAAAGGCTGCCAGGGCCACCAGGATGTATCCCATTAACTGGGACCAGCACTGGCAAGCCTGCAGCAGCTCACCACCCAACGATGCCTTCAGGGACCCTGACACTTCCAGTAGCCATTGGCAAAGCCGAATGAAGCCTTAAAATTAGCACCTAAAATGTACTGTGGATGAAGGGGTTATTTTTAAGTGTGTGTGCTCCAAGGCTTTTAAAATTTCTTAAAATATGAAAAAAAAATTAATATTTGCCTAGTCCTTCTGCCCTGCCCCTCCCTGAGAGGGGGCAGTCACAAGTCCCTCCTCAGACACAAATCTCTGCTGGAGGATGCAGCTCACTGTAGGTGCACCAGTTTTGTTTTTAGGGGTTCGTGTTGCACCCTTAGCTGTCACCTCAGCCTTTTGGCACAGAGGGTCTCCGTGCATCTCTGAGTGCATAAATACGGTATAAAAGGTGGTTTGAGGTGAGCTGCTGCTGTTCAGAGCTGTCAGTCTCCTGCTCCAGGATGAGTGATGCTGCTGGGAAGCTGTGGGGCAGCACTGCCAGCTCCAGAATGCTGTCTGGTACGTGTGAGGGCTTCTCCGTGGGACTGAAGGATTAACCAAATACTAATCTTAAGCTTCTTAACACTTACTGAGAAGTCAAAATTTCATTACTTTTAATTGTTTTGTAGCAGGCTAATAGATGTTGGCATCTTGGTTGGAAATTTCTTTCTCTTTGCAAACTAATCCTAATAAAGTTTTTAAAAATATTTTTAAAAATATATTTTGCTGACTGAATTTCCCGTGCAACTTGTTTTAAACCGCCGTGCAAGTCGCAGGGATCCTAAATAAACTGAGCAGCTGACTCATTATTTTTGCCATTTGTACCACTTTTTTCCAGTGGTCTTTCATGAACATGAAAAGTTCTGTAAAGTCCTTGCAGGAAAGGGATTTGTCACAGAAAAGCTGCAGCAAGTGACTTCAGCTCGGTGTATAAAAGTTTGGTAGTCTTGTTTCAAGCTTATATTTTAAATCTCTTATTCTGATAATGGCCAGGCCAGCTCTTGCTTTGCTGATGAGACCTGACAAGATCATCATCCATGTGATTTCATTTGTTTTTTTCATGGCAGCCCTGGGGAAGGAAATAACTGGAGCAGGAATGAAGCTGTGCCCTCCTCCAGAGCAACTTGGGCGCTGAAAACAGCAGAGATTTCAACAGATAAATATGTATTTATGTAGAACACGCAGAAAACGCGGGCATCAGCAAAACCCTTTAGCCCAGGTGGGATGAATGGAGACAATCACCTTCCCAGGGGCCAGGTGGAGCAAGATGAGCTGGAATTTGGGGAACTCCCGACTGCTTTGTCAAACCAGTCGTTAATCTTCCATCTCTCAGTTACTGGTTTGGAAATTTAGTCCTGCTGTTGTAAAGTTTGCACCCGCCCATTGTTCACTTGAGGGAAGTGTGAAAAGCACCTCAGGGGGCTGATGTTCTCCCTCTTACCTGCAAAGGTCACAGGTTGCATGAGAAAGGGAAAAGCACCAGCCTCAGGAGCTGCTCTGAAAAGCTGTTTTTAGAATTAACAAACAAGTACTTGGAACAGAAACATCAGGGGCACATTCCTAGTACTAGTGGGTAGTGTGCACTGAAGGCTTCAGCTCGAGATTGAAGTCACAAGCACTGATTTGGGAGTTTGAGGATGGGATTTTTTGTTGTTATTGTGGTGGTTTAGGTTTAGTTTGGGTAGGTTTTGTGGGGGATTTTTCTTTTTCTTTTTTGGGGTTTTTTGTTGGGTTTTTTTTTGTTGTTGTTTGTTTGTTTTGGGGTGGGTTTTTTTTGTTTTTGGGGTTTTTTTGGGGGTTTTTTTGTGTTTTTTTGGTGGGGAGTGGTTTGAGGGTTTTTCGGAGGCACTTTATGGAGGCATTTGGTGCCTTCATGTGTGAATAGTGCAGGTATATGAAGTCTAACAGAGATTAGTAACTTTCTGAATCAAAACGCCACATATTTTATCAATATTTGTTATGGGAACAGCTGACACATCTTGAAATGAGAACAGTATTTTTCTTCTACTGTTTAAAATGAAACAGTTTTGTAGGCTTTTGAGTGAAACAAGCCGGAAAGCACATTCAGGTCTGAGGCAAATTGTGAAACATTGCAGCCTCACGATAACCTTTACTCCTGCATTCCTTGTAATTATTTCAGTGATGTTGTCTAAGGATGAATATAAAAAGATATCATTGTTACTCCTTGTATTTTCCTTCCAAAAAAACTGCCCAAAACTCTAATATTTGGATGACTTAAAGAGATCATGACTGTAGAAGTGTGATCAAACTCATGAACAAGCAGCAAATGTTGCCTTCATTCATTCCATGTGACGTTTTCACCAACAGGCAAGCAATAGCTCATGTTTGTTAAAGTGAATGGGTGAGATTACTCAGTGAAAGGTAGTGAGAAAAGTTTCCTGTATTTCAGTGAGTGGCCTTCCAGGGAAATGAGGAGGTGGCAGCGACTCTTTTGACTTAGATCTTTAGGTGTGGCATCGAGAGTTGAAGACACGAAGGGCAAGGCTGGGATTCCTGAGGAGTGTTTGTGCCCAGCGCTGGTGAGCAGCTTGTCCCAAATGTCTCTTGGGGTGGCAGAGCCCTGGGACAGCTGTGCAGGGAGGGCCTGGAATCCCCCTCTCTGGAGACATTCCAAACCCGCCTGGACACATTCCTTTGTCCTCTGGAGGAGACTGTACCCCTCCTAAAAAAAACCGGAGAAAAAAAAAGCCGTGATAGCCTCCTGGATTCTCTTCCTGTGCACCAGCCAGATCTCTGCTGTCTGTGTGTGGAGGGGAGGTGTGGGCTTTGTGAGGAGATGCTGCTTTTCCCTACTTGACCATAACAGATCTGGTTGGTAAAAGGTTTGGTTTTGGGGCTTTCTGGATTGTCAGGAGGTCTGGGCGAAAGGCCGAGTAAACGGTGAGCACTCTTAACTTTGCTCACCATCAGTCCCAGAGCTCTCACAGGGCTTCAAGTTTGTTCTGATGGTTGATGCTTATAAGAAGCTACCTTTGGAAAATATGTTTTAATAAAAATGATCTCTCCATGGCTGTTGCACCTCGAGGAAGGATTGGATAAATTGCAGGAATTCCCAATAGAAATAATTTATAAAAGTAGGTTGCATGGGGCTCAGATTTCTGTTACTTTCTCAGCAGCAAGACTCGTGTACCTTCAGATACTCCCTTTTCTCCTCATGCTGCTCCCTTTTTCCTGCAGTCCCACATTTCTAGGGATGAAGAGCATCTTGAGAGACACCATACAGATTAACATTTCCAAGTGCATCTCCATCTCTTGCAGTGTCATTGTTGATTCGGTTCAAGATTTACCCACCTCTTGTCCCTTTTCAAGGGCCTTTCATTTTTGGATTTTTGCCATTTCATTTGGGGCACAAGAAGCACAGTCCCTGTGTTTAGGTTTCAGTCTAGTAAGGATTGTGCTCTCCTGGAGAGAGGGAGCAGTGAGGAACCACACAGTGGCCACCTCCTGAAAAGCAAGGACATTATTTAGGTCAGAAGCACTGGGAAAGGAAAGGAACACATTGTGAAATAATGAGCAGCTTTTAACTGTGCTGATCTTGCCAGGGTTGTCGTGTGGTTCCCGTTGGACTTTACAGATCTTTATCTCAGGTTTGGCTGTTCAGCTGTTATTCCCATACATGCATTCCCCCCACCTTAGTTTGGTGCTTTGTAGACTGAGGACTCCTTCAAAGCTGTGCATCTCCAGGGACTCGATCTTCAAAGGGTTGGATGGCTGTGTGAGAGTCCTGGAAGGGTTGTGTTCATCACCTTGGAGGGTGCTTAAGACCTTTTTAGTGACTGCAAATCCTGCGTGGGCTTGTCTTGTTGACCAAGCAGTGAAAAGACTGCATCACATGTCAGGCATGATGGAAACACCAGGAAATTCTCTGCTGTCTTGGCACTTGGATTTCCTTGCTAGAAAGAGACCAGAGGCTGCTCATAAGGGATGTTGAAGTTCTTGCACCCCGTTGTTGTCACTACAGCTGTGTCCTTTCCTGCTGCTCTCACCCCCAGCTCTGCTCCTCTAATTCCCACCTGGTCCCCCTGCCCATCCAGCTCTGGGCTGTCTTCCCAAGGATCTTAAAGGCCACTTAATGTGTGTCATCCTGTGGGTTTTCTTCTGTGTCTTTCCTAATGTTTTCTTTTACCTAAGTGTTCTGTGTTAGCTCTGCTAACTTTTTCCGTACACATCTTAAAACCAGTTATTAGTCTTGTCTTCGTTTGTGAACTCAAAGTTTCTTTTCTCTTTTATTCAAATTACACAATTATTCCCTTGTCATCCATCCCATAGGCTTCATATGGGCATGAAGTTGTTTGGTTTGTTTTTCTGTTTGTGCATGCATGTTAAATGAGATGATACACAGAAGGCATAATTTAGGTCTGAAGAGGACATTTTATTGTTAAGGATAGGCATTTTTCACAGGCACAAAGAGCAGCCTTGACCATGATTTATATTTCTCATTGACTTTAAATAGATGAGTAGTTTTGAACTGCATGAGTTAATTTTACACTGTGAGCCTTTGTGTTTTTGTATTTTATGTTTCCCTGGTGCGGCATTTCTTTCCTGAAGGAATCCAGACCACTGGGAGCAAGGAGTTAAACAGCCTGTGCTGTTTTATTCCTGATTAGGAATTTTTTTGCATGTGGTCTTACTTGAAGTTGGTTCTCCTGAACGTGCTCTCAGAGATGAGCAACACAGGCAACACATGTAGCACCACTGATATTTTTGGGGTTGATGTTCCACCAGTTTGCTCAGATCTTGTGCTGCTCAGAAAAGACATGTCCCATAAGGAAAATTCCATAAGGAAGATTCTGAGTTTAATCAGAAAAATGCCACAAGTTTTAGCAGTGTTACAAAGCTGTGGTTGATTACTCACCGAGCTGGAGCAAAATCCCAGAAAGGAGAGGTGCAAACAGCAGACTTGAAAACTTAAGAGGGAAGTGTTGTTCCCTGTGTCTTGCCATTAAGGAACTTTCCTTGTGTTTTGCTATGGTGTAAGTATTTGCTTTAAATTTAATGCAGTTCTCACGCAAGCAGAAGTAACATTTATAGAAAAAATCAAACCAGTGCAGTGCCAGAAGGAGCCACAAAATGCCTTGTACATGCTAAAACTATTAACTGATTTAAATGCTAAAAATATGAAGAACGTCAGCTGGTCTGAAAGGGAAGACTGACCCTCAGTTAACGTACAACATTATTTCCAAAGCTGTTAAAAATTAGAATGGCAAAAGACACAGTTTTCCTAAAATTTTCACTCTCTCCTGGGCAAGCAAGGCACCCTAGGCAGCCATGCCTGGAGTGATCCTGTTGAAAAGGGTATTTGTGGGACACTCCAGCCTACCCAAGGTGAAAAATTAAACTTCTCCAACAGATGCATGACAGAGGTATGAAAAAACTTCTTCTGTTGCACCTAAACACGACTTCAGTTTTGTTAACAGTGCCATCATAACAGTTTCACATGAATTTCTGGGAAATCCCCTACATAATACTGAATTCTGAGATAAATGACGGGCTGTGCTGTTTGGTTACATTTTTATATCCCAAAATGTGTGTTGCTGTTAAGTTCTCTATAAGTGGGGTTTGCTTCTTAATGCAGCAGTTAAAATTCTGCAGACGCCTTCATTGTGGGAGTAAAGGCCAGTCCAGTCATGCTTTATAGTAAGAGTACGTTTATAAATTGTTTATAGAGGGCTAATAAATAATTAATGTCTGTTATTAAACAGGTTACAGGCATGAAGAGTGTGTATTATGTATGGCAATAAGCACACAGTAGAAGGTGTTAAAGACAGTGTTTTGTCTAACTGCTGCCCTAAAATCCATAACAAATGACCCTTTGTTAAAATAGATATTAAACATTTGATTTACTCAATGCAGATTTATAAATACTTCATAGTTAGTACTAAATATAATTCCAGGACTTGACTCCAGCCTTCTAGTAAAACCCTGCTGAGGAGGGAATGGCTTTTTGAGGTGAAATTGAAATCCAGAGCTGTGAATGCCTGGTGCTGTGCTGACAAGCTGTCTTCTTGTAATATACTAACAAAAGGATATTTTAAAAAAACTAATGTGTGTTTTCTAAATAGGCACAGAACTGAGTCAAGCATCAGTGATTTGGAAGGTAAAGCAGGGTATTTTAACTTGAGTACAAGATTTAGGTTCAAGTCTCAGTTTGAGTCAGGTTGAGAGTAAGAAATGGTATTCCTAATGAAAAATAATTTCTGTGTTTAAACAGGCAGTTACATTATCTTTATTTTTGGTTTTAATGCAGCCATCTGCTGATGCAAATAAAAATGTTGCATTTAATGCAGATTTCGGTATATACGTGGAATTCTTTGTGAGATCTGTTTCTACTTTTACCTTTTCTTTTGAGGAGAGAAACTTTTGCAGATAACATTATACATAATACTGAATTAATATGACAGATATATTGTGAAGCTGTTTTTTTAGTCATGGGTCTTCATGGTTTGCCTTTTTTTGTCCTTTTATCTTTGATGGTAGCTGGTTGGTTTTGTTCATTTCAGGTGTAGTCTGGTTTTCTCTGTTTCAATCTGTCTCCACTAGATGTGAGACAGGACTGAAGAATATTCACCACTTAGCTGAGAACTGAAATTTTTGTGTGTTTTTTTACTCTCTTCAGTATCAAGTGAACAGTTAATGCAGAAACAGGAGAGTTCCTTAGTAAATCACAAGTGTTGATTTCCTTTTCACTTTAATGCTATTCATTGCAAGTTTCATACCTTTTTCTTCACTCGGAATTTTTGCAGTTGTTCAGAATCCTGCATCAATACTTCTTTTTGAAAAAGTGCGTATTACAGTTTGATTCATAATTTTTCTTCATAAAAGCTTTACGTGGCAAAAACACAGTTTTATAATGATTTGAACATTATGCATTGTGAAACTGAAGTGGTTGTGCCTGAAAAATTCTATCTTTTGCCATTTTGTGTATAAAAGGTGAAACGGAGGCATAAATTGATTTATTTGTGTATGCTGATAAAAATATATATATTTGGTAGAAAGAGGAAAGGGATCTTGATAGGCTTTTGTTCATCAGTTTGTGCTGGAAATGGGTTGTGCAAAATCTTTGGTGGAGTCTTGGAACATCTCCCTCCCCTCTCCCACCCCTGGCAGTAGCAGCACTTCACCACAACGCAGCAGAGATAATTCTGGCAGGCTGCAGAAAAAGCAGAAAGTCTCTTTCCCCTTCCTCCTGCAGGTAAGAGTCTTGTCGAAGATAAGGATCAGCAAAGCAAATCCCTGTTCTCTGCTATTTGTAATTCCCATGTGCCGGCTTCTTACACCGAAATCTGCTTTTGAGAGTTTCCAGAGTAATTCAAGATTAGTTTCCCTTTTGCTGCTAAGAAACAGGGGAAATGAAGAAAGGAGGATAAAGGCAATAAATGAAGCATGGAATAGCAGTGTAATTATTGCAGTGTGCTTGGAAGTGCCCAAGGCAAGGTTGGATGGGCTTGGAGCAACCTGGGACAGTGGAAGGTGTCCCTGCCCATGGCAGAGGGGAGACTGGATGAGTTTTAAGGTCTCTTCCAACCCAAACCATTCCATGAATCTGGTATTCTATGTGTGTCCTTTCGTGGCTTAAGATCTGAATCTGTTTATTACCACATAAATATCTCAAGTCAATTTCAGGTGGTGTGTAAACAGCATCCTAAATACAAATATTTTCTGAATCTTAATATTCTATTCATATTTAACTGAGAAGTGAAAAACACATGAATGTTGTGTAAGCTTTTTTTAAACTGAACTTTTCTGTGTTCTCAAGCAGTTTGATCAGAATTGTTTAAAATGTCGCTGAGAAGAAATGAAAAATTTCTGCTCAGGCAGGAGTTTGCATATGAACAATAAACAAACTGGTGTTTATATTTAATAAAACATTTTTGAGTTAATTTTGAAGGTATATTTTTTGCACTATTAGTACAGAGGACTTTTACATTAAATGGTTTATCACTCATGATGTATTGGAAAATATTTTCTGAAACTCTCCTTAGTGAAACTGCCTGAAGTTCTTGCATAGAGCTCACCAGTATTTCTAATCTGTAAACTTTTGATTGCATTAAGACATCTTCACCTTCTCTTTCCTTTTCATCAACAGCTGAGAGTTTAAAGTACTTTTTTGTTCTGCCTGGAGTGCCACGGATGTTGATCCCCAGGGGTCTTGGTGCACTGTTGTGCAGTGCTGTGGTCAGGTATTGGCTCAGTCAGGTACATTAACNTTATATGCTTCTTTATTCTTTTCAGTGCCAACTCCTGGCATTGTGAAACCTGTCCATGCCCTGTCAAACTCTCCCATTTGCCTGTTTACCTGCTGCAGAAATTGCATCTTGACAACATGACATTGACTTATATCCTCTATTTCCTGCCCTGCCTGCCTGTGAAGTTATCCATGAAGTTAACTTAATAACTGAATCCAGTGTGGATTAGAGTATTCTAGTAATACATACTTAAAAAAATAGAGAATTTTATGTTTTCCCTTGTAAACCAAATGTAACACAACTCTTTTTTTAACTGAGTATGTCCTGTACAGAAATGCATTTATAATTGTTAAGAGCAGAACTACCAGTCTGAGTTGGGTCCTGCACACGGTAGAACTGGAGTCTTTTGAATGCTTATGCCCTTTAAATTTCGATTTAGCAATAAGTGCAGAGCCACAGGTTGTATGACAAATGCTTTGCCTGTTTTCCCCGTTTCACGTACGAGCAAACAGAGCACTGTGTCAGTTCTATTACCAAGCATCAGCTGTCAGTGCAGAATCAAATACTTCCCATTCCTTTTCTTTTGTATCTGGTTTCTTCCTTTTAAGCACAAGCCAGTGGTAGCAATTTGTAGAGCAAGCCTTCAAATTTCTAGACTGATAGTCATGGTAAAGTGTCTAAACATTTGGTAGTAGAAATTCAGTACTGCAAGTACTTTATCATTGCTGAGAAAAGTTTTGGGGTTTCTAATGTCTGGATAAACTCTTTGTGAGCCTGATTTTCAAATATCTTCCTCCTGTTGCTGAGATTCTTTGTTTGGAAAGTATTCTTACTATAAAAAAATTGTGGGAGGATATGCAAAACCACTATGGTTTTTTAATGATCTGCATTTCAAAAGGAAGGTGTTTCTGGTAACTTTCAGTTCAGGATCTAAGCCAATTATCTGTAAAGTTGTAAAATACACATATTTGGGTATTAGACCATCCCCTGGGCAGTGTGTGAGGACTGGAGGCTCAGCAAAGTCGTCACGTGTGAGGTGTAGCTCAGGCTGGGTGCTTCAGTTTATCTGGAGATGTTGCTGAGTGGAAACGTTGAGTATTGGGGGTCTTGGCTGATCCTTCTGGGCCATGGTCCAGTCTGGGGGAGCAGCAAGAGACTCCCTCCAGCTCCCTCTGTCAGCCAGGGCTGGGCTCGAGGAGCAGGCAAGGGTGGAAATCCTTGGAGCAGGGTGGCTGGATGTGTGGGGGCTCTGCAAGTGAGAGCCCAGCCAGATGTGAGAGCTCAGCAGGTGAGATCCCAGCCAGATATGTGGGGGCTCAGCAGGTGAGAGCCCAGCCAGATGTGTGGGGGCTCTGCAGGTGAGAGCCCGGCCAGATGTGTGGGGGCTCTGCAGGCAGGTGTGGGTCCTGCCTGAGCAGGCTGTGTGCAGCTGTCCTGTGGGTGCAAACTGCAGTGATTTGAGGAGAAATCTGCTCTTCAAGTGTTGCACCTCCAGTTCAGGTGTGCTAAGAACCTCCACAGGTGTGTTTGCACTCGCACACAGACACCTTCTGCTCTCTGGGGTGGCTGCTGTTTTGCTTTTGTTTGGTAGGGAAATGCCTGGAGTTCCTCCACCTCAGTCCCTGATGCAGAACTTGCCACCCAGCATGAGTGGCAGTCTCTCCAATCCATGGGTGGTGGGTTGTTCCCAGAAACAGCATCACAGTTCCCCGTTTTGGGTGGGAAATTTAATGGTTCAGGCAAAGGCCCTGTTGTCATCTACTGATCCAAATACTTAAATGGTGTTAATACTGTTACATGACTTTACTTTCTTCATTGTTGTTGCAGTCTTTTCTTGGATCACCGATGAACTTTTCGGTGCAGCCAGAGTAACCTGTTAGTATTTCCTATTTGTCTTCCATTGATATTTGCCATCAGCTTTTTTTAATTTAGCTTGAAGCATCTGATGCTTGTCTTGCACTTCTTTTCTCCAGGTTATCTGTTTTTCTGCAGAAACTCTCTCCACCCGTTCCCTGAATTTCTTTGACTTCTGAGGTCTGATAGCTTCACTGTGATCCTTTCAGAACTTAATCTCTCCAGAAGAAGATTTTACTGCTTCATAATAAGTCATACAAATTACTTTCGACCATTACTTTTTAGGTAGATATTCAGGGAATTTCATCTTGTGTGTCACCATCCCATATGATTCCCATAAAATTTATGAGGTGACTCATTACTGTCTCTTCAGGGCATCCTACCAAGCTCTAAGTGCAGAGTTTGCATTTTACAGAGTCTGAACACATAACTGGAGCATGCAGTGAGTAGGGGAATGGCACAGTCTGTATTTAACATCTGCATCTGGGTTTTACCAGGATCTGCTGTGAAGAGGAATAAACTTTTTTGCCCAACATTATTGATGGCACTTACAAGGGAGACCAGCAGCCCAATCCTAAATATCCTGGGATTCTTTGGACAGGATATTAAATGTAAACTCTCTGAGAAAGGCTGGGAAAGCTACTAGCAAAACCATGGGTCCTTGCAGGAGCCAGACACTCAGAAACAGTGATTTCTTTGTATGAGTGAAAATCAAATTAGGTGCTGCTTGCTTGGTGAGGCTGCATGTCCAGTCAGTGCTGATCCAGCTCGTCCCTGGGGAGCTGCTCTGTGCATTCCTGCTCCCTCCTCCTCCTCAGCCTTCTCCAGGGGATGCTGCAGGCAGCTTTTTTCTACTCAGAGCAAGCAGCTGCTTCAGGAACAGCTGTAATATGGTAAAATGTCATATACCAGTAATTCTGTGATTTTAAAGCTTTAAAGTTTGCATTTTGGTCAGGACTGTCTCTCTGCTTTGCTTTCTGATTGTGATTCTCTACATGCCAGCTCTGTGCTGCTGCCTTTCCTTGCTGCCAGGGCATGGCATTAAACTCATTAAATGCAGCAAATTATATACTGAGGACAAAATACCTTGTAAAAACCCATCACTCTCCCATTGAAAGCAGCAGGGAAAACCAAGGTTGCCACCTTTACTATCAGGAAGAGGTGGAAGCTCAAGTATAAAAGTCTCAGCTTACACTTTAAAATGTATTTTGTCAGGTAACTATTTTTTAGCTGCCATTTGGAATATTTTGTAATTATGGTAAATTGTGTAGTTTATGTGGGTTAAGCCCAAGAAACTACTTAGAGACTACCTTTAAAAATCCATTTATTTTCATAAAACGTGTTACTTTTTATTCCCTAATCCTGGACTAGGAAGCCTGTGAAACTACTGGAAATCTTGAGGAATATGTGCCTAACATAGGTGTAAAAATAACAGGTTTCTAAATTTGAAATTCTGGACGACATCATGGAAACTTGCCTTTTGATGAAGTATTTGGAAATCTATGGAAATTGTCCAATTCAAGTTGGAGCCTTCAGAAGAGTGTTTTGAATCTGCAGTAGTTTGGATCTGTAGTAACTTCTACGAGCTGAGACCTGAGACAAAAAATTAATACTAAATTCAGCGAGAGTCAGATAAAAGCAATGTGGGGAAGGCTGCAGTGTGACAGCACAAACCAAGGCATCCTTAGCAGATGAAAATATGTAAAACCATGCAATTAAGTGCTTGTGGGGGAGACTGCAGACACTACCACAGCACACATCTCTGATCTTTCTCAGGAGATCAGTGCATACCTAACACCTATTCAGTGTTCAGTTGCACGATGGTGCTCAACTTAACACATGGTTGGAAATGGCTGTGCCACTGCTTGAAGTCTGCAGGAGTTTAGGTAGCAAAAGCGTGTGAAATTAGGACACACACACAAAGTGAGCCGCAGGTTTGTGGGTGAACTGAAAAACCCTGCTGTTGTTTATGGTGCTGTCAGAGCAGTAACCAAGGGGAGGGTGGCCACACTTCAGGAGGCAAATTTTTGGGACATCTTGCAAGGAGCCAAGTGGAAAAAGAGGCCAGAGATGGATCTGCCTGCCCAGAGCTGTGCTGGGTGAAGGCTTTCCCTGTCTGTGAAACTGGGGTGAGCAAGGAGAAGGATCAGCTTATTTGGGAGGTACCACCAGCCTCATGTAAGGCCCCCATTCCTCACAGCCCTGGGTGCTTGGATGAATGCAAGGAAAGCGTTGTTTCCTGCTAGGTGCAGAGAGAGGGAGAAATACTGGGTGTGAATCACGTTGAACACACTCACCTTTACCCTGGCTGTGTTTGCAGGGCAGTGCAGGAGCTCTCAGGATGCTCCAGTGCCAGGCAAACATCGAGGATCTCCTCCAGGACTGTTTCCTCGAGCAGTGCTTATGTTCCATTCAATACCTGGGTGCTCCTGAGAGCACCACTCAGACTGCTGATGCGACACAGAGCACTCACAGTGACACAGATGAGTCTGGAGCCGTGAGAGAGAGCACAGAGTGGCCTCAGTGGAGCCTCTTGGCGAGGGCAGCCTGCTTAACAGCCCAAAATGTCAGGGGTGTGTGGGGTGTGAGGTGAGCCTGGGGTTGCTGCTTGTGCTGGGGGGTGCAGGGAAATCCCTGCAGCCTCGAGGCCCATCGTGGAGCTGCCTAAGCACAGGGAAAAGGTTTCATGGATTTGTCAGGTAGTGCTTGCTTCTGTCCAGAACCATGGCTTATCTGGTCTCCTACCCAGTGCTCTCCTGGGTGGGTGGCTGACAGCAGAGTGAATCGCCTAAATCTCAGGTGAGATGAGCAGGAAAAGATTATTTTTATATATATACAAACACACACACATATATATACACAAACACACATATATGTAAAATATATTAAAAATAAACACTTAGGAACAAATTATATTACCATATAATTATGCTAAAAACAGGGGGAGAAGAGGGGAGAAAAATGACTGTCACTATGACCAAATAGGCCAGAAAGCGTGGTTTGGCATATTAAATAAACTTCCTTAGAAGGATTGCTTACCAGTGTTGAAGCTTGGTAAAACCAGCTCGCCTCTAGGCGCTTTGTTACAGGTTTTAAAGTACTGAATTGATGGATTCAAGAAAATTGTTCAGAAAAACCCCACTTAAAACGTGTGCCAAGTTTCAGTGCTACTTGCTCTTGTTTTAGAGAATGGTATTTGTAATTTGGATGTGAGATGAGTGAGATTCCTAGGATTTGAAATTAAATATGGATTTGAACTGAAGTCTGTAAACATTCTTGAAAACAACAGAAAAGCTACTTCTCTGTATAGTTTAGCGTAGTAATTTGGGAATACATGAGGTCTTCTAAAACATGGAGAGTAACATTTAAGATCTCTTCTATGAAGTTGCTTTTCATTCTTGCTCAGCTGCTTCACTCAGACTTCCAATTATGTATGGATATTGATTTTCTAGTTCTTTAATTACTGTTTTGAACCCACCAAAAGTTAAATGGATGGTGTGCCATATGCTAAATTCTCCATACAGGAAGAGTTTTCAAAAAATTACGTCTTAACAGTCCAAAAATGCTATAAATGTATCTTGGTGATGCTCAGATCTGGAACATTCCCATTATAGATACTTAATTTTTTTACATCCAGCATCAGATGTTTAGCAGCATAATGGCTCTTGGTGACGGGGGAGGTGGTGGGAACACTTGTGTGATGTGCACTCTTAGTCTTTTGGTTTGGAATTGGGTGAGTTCACCGTGTTTTTGTCAATGGAAATACTGCTGCAAGGCTTGAATTGTGAGTTCTCATTCAGCTAATTGCATCTCCCCATCTTTAAAATGTAGGAATGTAATTTCCATGGCACAGTTAAAGGGATTACTGTTTATTTCCTGGTAGTATTCTGATAAATGCTTGACTTGAACCACTTAAATGGTTCTTTTCTGTGGAATTCAGTAGCTGCTTGTGGGATATACTAATGCCTTGTCCAATTAGAGCAGGAACTTCAGGCAGAGTGCACCAGGTTAGCAACGTGAGTCAGACAGTAACATTTTTTGTTTGTTAATGGAGTGAATGTATCATCAGGGTACAGATGAATGTGTGTTCTAATTGTCTTGGCAGGGAGGGGGGAGTCTGGCCTGTGTCATGTCTTTAACAGAAATTACTGCAGCATTGTCATAAATTGATTGGAAATATTTTTTCCTCACATTACTCATGGGATGTCAACAAGTATGCAAATGTGAAAATTCAACATATGTCTGCTTGCTGCTTCTGCACGGTTTCTCACACCAGTTTAATGAGTAGAAACTGTCTTTTTAAAATGTCACTTCAAACCCAAGTCTTTTGGTGTTGAAGACCACTTCACTAATACTTTCTTAGTCTTGTGCCAGGATGTGAAATCGTTCATTAATTTGTTCATTTTACACACTTGAACTGTAGCCTGGGTTTTGTCTTCCTCTGTTCCTCGCCTGTTGTTACAATTTGTATATTTGATATTCCTCCTTGTTACACAGTGCTGCAGCTTTTGGGGCATCTCCGCTGTCTTTCCCCAGAGCATCAGTTTCCCATTGATCCTTGGGCTGTGACACAGTGAAACATTAGTATCTCTCTTTTGATCTCTGCGGCGAATGCGTTTATTTCCGAATGAGCCCATAACGTTGTTACACTCTGTAAAGACTTCCTGACAGAACAATAACAAGGGCTGGGGCAGCCCTACACACCCGGTAATGGGCTTGTTCTGTGCTGTGCTCCTGTCCCACATCTGTTGGTGGGACGTGGTCCCAGCTGTCCTGGCACAACCCTTGGCAGCCTGAGGTTTACCACAGCTGGATCAACCTGCGAGCCTAAAGCCTGGTTATTCTTGTACTGAAATCTGCCACGTTTACCCTCCACGCAGTCATTAAACACCATTTCATTGCACTGCTGGTTTGTTTAGCCCAAGAGGTAACAGCATCTACACGGAGCTGGAGATTTTAACAGTTAGCATCGTGCTTAATTAGCACATTCTGTGTGTTTAGGTCAAAAGTTCTAGGGTTGTCTTTTTGTTGCAGTGTTGAAATATCTTGTATTTTTGGAGCAGAGACGGTGGGGACAGGCAGGGAAGTTGGGCTGTTCGCTTTCCTTCACGGGCCAGGAAGGATGTGAGCACACAAACCCTTTTATCTGGACTGCAGGCTTCATGTTCGGATAAGAACAAGAAAGGGACCCTCGTAAGACAAATGAGGTGCTTTAAAGCATTACTGGGTATTCAGGATGTATTGGCTGTGGTAGAACAGCATTTCTTCTCTGTCTTTTACATCTGTCTTAGATTTAGTCTACAACATTAAAATTTGCATGGTAGTTGAACTGGGAAGAATTAAGTTAACTCTTAAGAGATTCTCCTCTCTCCCCACAGAACTTAGAGAGTTCAAACTAAAACTAGTCACATGTTTGAATTATATATATTTAATCTGAGAAAAAAAAGCACATCTTTGCTTTTGAAGTTGGACAGAGAGTAAAGTAATATGAGTATATATTGCCTATACAAAGTACAAACAACTAGTGAAAACCATTCTTGAGGAAGGCATCTCTGAGATTTTAAAATTTCACACTTGATAGGTCACTACTATAATTACTGCTCCATCAGAGCCATGATGACAGTGATCACACAGAACATGGCATGGGGTTTTGAACAGGACAACAGATCCTCTCTCTCTCTTCTTTGTGTACTTACCTACAGTTTTTGAAAATGAATAATGAGAATGTTTCAAATAAGAATAGCTAGAATATCTGTGATCACCAGGTGCATTTAAATATAGTTTACTTCTTAGAAACAGCACAGGTAGCAAATATAAAAGATGTCCTCCTTCTTCTCCTTCTCCTTCTCCTTCTCCTTCTCCTTCTCCTTCTCCTTCTCCTTCTCCTTCTCCTTCTCCTTCTCCTTCTCCTTCTCCTCCTTCTTCTCCTTCTCTTCCTTCTCCCCCTTTTCCTTCTGGAAAGCCAGGAGTCTGGCAGATAGGCAGACAGGAGGCTCTGGGGAGTCCCTGGAGCTGTGGCAGTCGTTTGTAGCTCTGCTGCACCAGAGCCCAGGTCTGGATGAATCTCAGGATCCGTTTTTCCCTTTGCTGCAGAGCTGTGGTTGTTCAGCCGTGCCGTGCTTCGAGGCTGCCATCGCTTCTCCTGATGCAGCCTGAAGTTTCCATGTTCTTTGGAAAAACCACAGGGCTATTTTTCAAGTGTGCTAACAGCTTGACACATTCCACATGCTAAAAAAGTTGACCTGGAAAAGCAATCAGCGATGCTGTATGAATACATTGTATTTACAGTAAGCACGCTTGCTCAGAGCAGCACTGGGTCACTTGTTAGCTCACTGGGCACTTGTCCAAATATTAAAAATGTTGACATTAAGTAATTTGGGGGCTTTATAATGTTTTAATTAATGACTGTTTAAACACCATTGGTCAGATTGACCTACATGTCTAGTTTAAAATTTCTGGTAGAGGTAATAGATTTGGCACATTCAGTACATTGTGGTTTGTGGAATGCAGTGGGGCATACCTCAAACTTGTGACAATCCTTTATTTCTAAAGAAGAGGAGCAAAGAAATGCACAATACTAAATATTGTCCTTTCTGTTTGTTTTTCAGATTAGCACTGTATGTATATGAGTATCTGCTCCATGTAGGAGCACAGAAATCAGCCCAGACGTTTTTATCAGAGGTGAGTTGTTTTACGTAACTTCCAAGGCCTGCAAGTGAAATAAATATGATCTGGTCTAGAATAAAAGCAGTGAGAACCTTGGGTATCAGTTTTCCTCAATCTGCTGTTCCTCATCCTCTGGAACTCAGTTTGCTATGTCATTTTACATGACTTTGTGTAACTATTTTTGCTGTGGTTTGTAGTCCCCATTCTACACTGGGGAAGATTAATCTGTTTTCTCTAATAAGTGGACATGTTGGAGAGCACTTCAATGGTATTTGGTTTTGATGACCTTTTAACTTACTATTGATATCTCCAATTTTGAATGATGGGCCCTTCTAAATGTATTTTACATGCCACTGTCATACACTATCAGTCCTCCTTCTCTGAAGCACTGCTGATCCCTCTGTGCTCTCACCATGCTTTTAACCACTTCACTTCTTTTCATCTGTTGAATCAATGATGGCCACAACCACTTAGGTCCTGCTTTTTAAAACACTTTCAACTGCTAATGGAATTTTTACTTTTACCCAGTAGTTGGGGGTTTTTTTTAAGAGTCTTTTCAAAGACTTTGTATGCATCTTGTGAAGGTTGAAGTAAATTATGTCTCCTCAGCATTTTACTTTTGCCCTAGGATACAAAAGTATGCTGAACACTTTGAAGTCTTCTGGGTTTATTATTGTTTTTAATCTTTGACAAGAACATGTAAGACAATAATAATAACAACAATAACAATAACTACTACTAATAATAACAATAGCATAGTGGTAGTAGTAGTAATAATAGTAATAGTAAGCAGAAGTTGGGATAAAACAGGCAAGATATTGTCCTAGGAAAATTTGCTGCTTTAACTGATCCTCCTCCAAAAGCTAATAAAATTATTATGCTGGTGATGACATTTTGGAGATAGAAGAGGGGAAAATGAAAATCCAGAGGATTGTTTGTGATGTTTACACAAAACTGACAAAGCAGAGATAAGGAAAAAGGGTAGAATTGTAGTAGGATCAGTTTATGTTTATAGTAAAGCATGTTTTTGACAATTGTTTTATCTCTGTGGTAAAGCATTGGAAAAATAAGAGATACAATAATGTAGAGTATCATCTTGGCTTTTTCAAAACAGCTGTCATTTGTAAATAATGCATTGCATAAGGTAAATTTTGCTCACTTTGTTTTTATAATGTATTTGCAAAATGAACAGTTGGCAGAAGCATAGCTGGTATGACATCTGCATTTCCTGAAAACATTAAATACAATGTCTTGAAACTCAGCTTTCAAAACTAATTCAGTTGTGCATTACAGAGAAGCTCTCAGGTCTGAACAAGGAAACAAGGATATATCAAATCTTCAAACTTGAGGCTTGTACTCATGAAGAGTGGTCAGCACA
Source organism: Dicaeum eximium (assembly GCA_013396995.1). Taxonomy (NCBI): domain Eukaryota; kingdom Metazoa; phylum Chordata; class Aves; order Passeriformes; family Dicaeidae; genus Dicaeum; species Dicaeum eximium. The sequence goes on along the minus strand of VWZP01008427.1, from coordinate 134,650 downwards.
GGTCAGGGACAATCATAGTGCATGGAGTGGGTATGAGGCAGGAGCTGTGAGTTCACTTCCCTCACTAATTAGCAGTGCAGGAGGGTAAATGTGCTGATGGTTCTGGTGGGTGGTTCTGTGACTGCTGGGCCGGATGCTCTCTCAGTACTGGTGGGTTTCATTTTAAACTTAAGCTGTTCAGAGTAACTCTAAAGCTGAGTGTTGGGGCTTAAAAGAAGAGCACACACAGATTGTCTGAGCCAGTGGTGTCTAAAGGTTAAGAGCCCTCTCTCACAGATCTGCCAGGGACTGTGGCCCAGAGGAATGGAACCAAATTAAAGGAAAGTAGAAGTTGGGTATCCGTGAATCCACTGTGATTCTCTATAACTTAGGGATGGTTGTCCTGAGCACCCTCATGTTTTAGTTATGCTTTGTGTCTAGTTTGACTTTTGTACGCTTCCCTTGATGAGGTGATCCTTATCCCATGTATTTTCTATCCTGGAAATCAGGTTCCAGCCTTGGATAATTCCATTAGCCTGGCTGGACCAGGTTGGTGGGCATTTCCCAGTTAATCATTCCCTACTGGTTAAGCTACAAGCTTAACCAGTACAGTTGACAATGAAGATTTTTTTTTTTTCTGTAAATAATAATTCTTAATAAGTCTCATTGATCAGACAGACCACATCTATCATGGCACAAGTATGGATATTTAAAAAAAAAGAAAACAAAAATCCTTGAAAGGAGTCCCAAGCTTCCACATTCCCTTCAGTCTCCTTCTCCCAGTCACTTTCTCAAGATGACATATGTGCCAGGACCCACAAAAGAAATCAACTGGTAATTTCCTCACCAGGCCCTGCTTTGAAGAAAACAATCACTGCTTAGACATAATGTGCGTGTTCCTCACAGACATAGTTTTAACTCCTAAAAGAATGATATTTCTGCCTCAGAAACCCCCTTTTCATTCTGGTTGTACAATGCATCTCTTCATTATGTTACTTTGAACCTTCTCAGGGTACTGTGTGTTCCTGGTTATTAATACAAGTCTTTCCAAGACATTCCCAGGACACATAAGGAGCAGCTGTGCCTCAAAGAAGTGTATTTGAAGATTGTGTAATACCTTTGTAGTAGCTTTGGCTTTCAAATGCTCATCACTTTTTTCTGCCAGCACTTAAGCAGGAAATTTGTAAAATATGTTTTTTGTGTATTAACTACTGTGTGAGGGATGTTGGTTTTTGTTCTGCCAGCTTTAACAACTCAAATGATAGTGGCTCAAGGTTATCTTTTATAAACAACTTAAAATAGTGAAATTAATTTTGAATAGTTGTGTCATGTAATATATCAAAATTGCACTAGGTTTCTTCATGTTTGAGATTTTCTATATGGGCTTTCATGTAAGTCCAGACAATGTGTTTCAGTGAATGCGCTGCATATTCTGCTGTTGACAAAACTTGAATGTGTTTAAATGTCCTAAAAATTGGATGTGGTAATCAAGTGTGAGTTGAGAATCTTAAGTCAATTTGAAAAATGCCAGCTTTAGGAAGGCCTCTGGCAGTATGAACACTACATCTACTTTTAATATTAAGCTTTTATGTACTTCTACATGTATGTATATCAATCTATCACGATAAATTCCTTTCATATTGAGGCTGCTTAAGCATTTAATTAAGTAACACTCTTCCTGTCTGTCATTGCTTCTGTCTCTAGAGAAGAATATGGTTTGTGCTTTTAACAATCCTTTTTTTAAGAGAGTTGGACAGGAAATGATGCTGTGTAACTGGAGGAGTTTGCAGTGCACACAGTGCCTTAGATCCACCAAGTTCTAACATGAGACATTCTTCTGGAAAGTGTTGTGTGGGCTTTATTATAGCCCAAATGATTTAAGTTTGGAGTTAAGGACAAGCTACTGACTGGCAGTGAAAAGGTGGTTGTGTGGTTATAGTTAAGGTACAACATTTGGGAAGTTTTACAGAGAGACAGATGCTGCTGCTGTGATAGGTATTGTCTAGTGGGTTCCTTGATCAACAACAAAAGTTTGAATTCAGGAGCTGAGAGTTCTTAAACTGCATTTCCTTTGAAAACAGCACCCAGTTTCCTTGGTGGGGAGGAAGTTCAGGCAATAGAGGTGCTGAGGAGAGCTTGCCAGCCCAGGGAAGCAAGCCAGAGTAGCTGTACATTTTCCCTGGGTGGTGGGAGCTGGGTTATGGCAGTGGTGCTGCCTCGCTCTTGGCACTTTACCTGTGACCGAAGCACTCGTTGAGGATTATAAAACACTGCTGGCCCTGGCTGCGGGGGGAAGAGTGCCACCTGCTGAATCCACAGCATCACTCCTGTGCAGATGGGAAAAGATTCCAGGGTTTAAGGGTACTTTTTGATCACTTTTTTAATCGTGCATTTTTGACCTCAAAATAATGCACAATATATTCAGAATTAAAAAAACTCCAAAGAATAAAATTCAGAACTGTGCTTCCCTAGCATAAGAAGAGCTAATTTTAAGTATCAGCTATAAAATGTAAAAGAGTGAGTAAATAGGCATCCAAATGGATGACCATAAAGCATCTCATAACTGTGAAATCTTCTCTTCCTCATCCTTTTTCTATCTGATTTATGGAATACTTTTTAGTCCCAATGATCACAAGAATATACACCTCTGTTTTTATCACTTTTTTTTAGATAAGATGGGAAAAAAACATCACACTGGGGGAGCCCCCAGGATTCTTGCATTCCTGGTGGTGGTAAGTACCAGTTTTCTTCTCCTCTGATTTTCTTAGAATATGTTGATGACCAGTTCCAGCTGCTGGAGACAAGAAATTCAGGTGAACACGGTAAAAAGAACAAGAGGATCAGGATTAAGAAGCATTCTCTTCTTCAGGAGTAAAATAACAGAAAATTAGATACAGGAAAATTAGATATAGAAAAGGAAATAACAGAAAAAGGTACTGGATATTGGATACAGAAAAAAAAATAGTGCATAGTGCGTTAATAAGAAAAAAGGTGGCCTGGCTTTCCTTCTTCACCACCTTTCAGCTCATTTTGCAGCTAAGGGATCATTCTACATAGCATAAATACTTAAATTTGGAAAGAAAATGCAGTAAATACAGAGACTCTGTGGAGATGTGAGCTTGCTCAGCCTGCAGTCCATAGCTGTGTGTGTAGAATTCCCTAGGGGACAAGAGTGCTCATAGGCACTGCTGTGTAGCAGTGGTATTTATTCATTATTTTAGTATATCCAGCAAGCCTGTGTCTGAAGGAATGCAGAAGTGCAGAGAATATGCCCAGCTGTCAGGAGTACAAGAATTCACAGGTTTTGAAATGGTCCCATTTGGACCCAAGTGATTTGCACAGCTGCATGATAAGTGGGGTATCCTTCTTTGACCACTCTTTCACAGCTTCTGCTATGTGATGGAAGCCTGGCAGGAACGTGTCCCTTTTATCTCTAATGTCTGCATTATCCTTAATTTTGATTGTCTGCAGCAGAGTGCTCAAATTGTCCATAAATCCCTATTATGGTGCTGGATTCAGTTACAGAGGAGTAAGTCTAAACCAGTAAAAAACTGCTGTGAACCTCCAACAAATTTTATTATCAGATATATTATTAAGTCATTCTAGCATACACACAGTTTCATTCCAGAAACTTTGTGGTAGAAATGATTGGTATATAACTCTAGTTGAAGGGTTTTGTGGGGGAAGACCAATGGAATTATATGCCATAATTCTCTTCTTTTTACTCTTTATGACCTAAGAACATGCCCATCCATTTTCTGTGCTTGTCCAGGCACCAGATCCTCAGGGAGCTTTGGTTTAAGCACAGGACTGGACATTTGTCCACAGAAGCTGTGGCTGCCCCATCCCTGGAAGTGTCCAAGGCCAGGCTGGATGGGGCTCAGAGTAACCTGGGATAGTGGAAGGTGGGGGAGACTGGATGGGCTCTAAAATCCTTCCAATCCAAATAATTCTGTGATTCCATGAACCTTGACCATGGAAGGATTCCCAGTTTTCTCCAGTTTCTTTCCTTTCCATATGATTATGAACTCATTCCTTCCCATGCTTTGTGGAAATCATTTGAGCAGTTGCCAGAGGGATAAAATTAAATGCACAGTAATACATACTGTATTCATGTATATTAGACCAGCTTCTTGGTCTGTAGTGCAGTGGTATTAAAGGAGTACAGCATTGCTTGCCTCAGAGATCAGATGGCAGGACTTGGCTCCTCACAGATGATTCATAAATCTAAATTCTTTCTTAGAGGTGAGTGTTCCCATCCTTTGGAGAGAAGGTGACATTTCTGTGTAGGAACATCCATGTGGGGTGTGTGTATGCCATAAAATGCACATGAGCATCACAGTGACCATCTCTGTAACCTGTCCCTTGCAGTGTGTTCTGGGATCTCTACTGTGCAGCTCCAGAAAGACGAGAAACGTGTGAACACTCGAGTGAAGCAAAAGCCTTCCATGACTACGTAAGTTTTGTCTGCCATGGCTTCATTAATTGCATGTATAAATGTGATAGAGAAATATTTGTGCACTGCAGTGGCTCAGAAACACAGGTGTTGGTCATACATAGCTCTCAGTTTTCTGGGGATACCTTAGAATTAGGAGTTCCTAATTCTTTAATTGCCAGCACAATGTGGGTGACTCCTGGAAGCTGTCTCAGAGATCAAGGTGCTGTCCCACATGATAAAGCAGAATAAAGAGTGTCTTTCTGTCCCCCATGCTGTGGGCACATGAGGCTGGTCACAAAGGCACAGGACAGATGGAAGCATGGATGTACCTGCCCAAATATCTGTGCTCTGTCAGTGCTAAAGAAAAGACTGTTCTGTAGATGGAATTGATCTCTGGCTTCTCTCAGGACCACTCTGGCGGAAGCTGGGGTGGTTCATGTATTTTTGTATCTTGAAGTAAGCTTAAGATTTTTCATCCTAATAAACAATTAAGCATCATAGAATAAGTTAAATGCAAAATCATCTGGTCCAAGACAACAGGAGGAATACAGGGTACAAGTTTCATGACAGTTTTGCTGCCTTTGAGACTTAGTTCAAAACACAACAGGGACTGTCTTGAGTGAGAGTAGTTCTCATAATACAGCTGTGAGACCTCTTTCCTTGAGTCTTTTCTGGGTCTGCCTCACAAATATTGTCTAGCTACTGCCAAAAAATACTTCTACAGATAAAACTGAAGTTAAACTGCCCTATCCCAGTGTCTTACAAACACAGATCAGGAACAACAGAAATGATTCAGCAAAGTGACCATTTTCCATTTTCTGTTGTCAAAATCTAGTAACAGCTTGGCATCCTACAACATGTGAGCTAATGGTCATCTTGCCTTGTTTGCAGTAAACAACACCTTAGACTTTGAATGCACCATCAGCACAGTCAGAGATGTCCAGCATCTTTCACCAATGTCTCTTTAACACCCTGCAGTGGTGGTTAAATTGTGAGGGTGACTGGTTAAGGAGCTTGAACAATGTTGCACAGTCATGTCCAGGCTATGCTGACCACTAAACATAATTAATGAAAGAAATAATTATCAGAGAGAGGAACAAAGTTTAAGGACATTTTGTACCCACAGAGTTGTTAATGTCAGCCAGCCAAATTAGTAAGGCACATTCCTCAAATTAAAAATAAAGCATCTCTTGCAAGCACAATAGCTGTGGTCATTTTGTCCTAATCTGTTTTAAATATAAAGTTGCTGGAAAAACAGAACACTTAGCTATTGGTATTAGCTACTTAGTATTTTGGTTCCTTGTTATTAGAGGAAGATTTAATTTCACACTGAAGGAGCAGTTGTTTTACAGGAATAGTGTAAGACCGTGAGGAATGACATTAGAGATTTAAATCTGGGGAGATCCAAAGCACAACAGTTGACTTCAGTGGGGGACATTGTGTTCTCAAAATAAAGTGTATGTAACAAAAGCCAAAAATCTGAAAAATGTAAATATTGTTGTGAAACAAAATTGCGAAACAGAACGATCAGCAAGAGGAAATTTTCAGTGAAAAAGTATTTGGAGCCTAAAAGGAACCCACAAACCTTTAAGCTCAGGAGAATTTAACTGATCAGTAAGTTCACTATTGAGTCTAGATTTAGAGGTATACTAAGAATCTGAGTAGGTGAATCAAAGTAGTTATAAACCTCCTTTAGCATGTTTCATTAGCATTTCTAATTTCTACAGGCCTTGTAATATTACATGGCCTTATTGCTCTTTTATGATATGTGATGTATATTGTCGTAATTCCAGAAAAGTGAGAAAATACGAGTTATGTGTGTCCTACAATTCTGTGATTGAATATTTAACTTATTGTATAAAGTCATGTTTGATGAAGAAAAGATAAGATCATGGTATGATTCTATTTGCACATCAGGACAGGATGAACACTTATTTTAGAAACAAGTTGATTTATTTCAGAAATTAATTCACCTGGTGTTTTTAAAACCCATTCTCTCAATATTTTAAGGCGGCAGGAAAAGCTTTGCATTGTTTTTGTCAGAATTGGAATAAATTCATTTAATCCCTCACAGGACTCACAGCGCTGTTTGTTATCACTTAGGTTTTGCTTAGGACAGTCTTCGTCATGGTTTTTCTGTCTGGTATTTTAAGGTAGCATTGTAAGCTCATGTAAAGTACAAAAAAATGATATTAGGATATGGCCAAGCAGATCTCACAGCAGAGGAAGATGAACATGTATTAAGTGAAACCCTGATCCACACAGTATCTTGTCATTGACTGTGGAGAGGTCAAAATCCCACCGTCAATGGGAACCATCAGAAGCTGCTGCTGGATTCTTCCTCCTGCTGAGGCTGAAGGGGCTGGTAAATCAAAACTCTGCTGCCACATTGCAGGTCAAGTAGTAGAGCATTTGCAGCCATGCTGTCACATCTGAAAACTGTTATTGTATGTACAAAACAGCACAGAAGGCTTGTTTATTAATTCATACGAGCAGTTCAGAATTTTATATTAGGCATGTGTTCCACTTGACCTAAGAAAAACCGTTCCTGCTGAAGGGGTGCGTGGTCTGGCTGCTGCAGACATGGCAGCTGGAGCTGAGTGGGCTGTGTTTGGAGAGGAAATAATCTTGTCTTTGCTTTTGTGGAGAGAGAAAGGCTTAGGAATGCTTGATGGAGGAGGAAAGCATTTGCAGATGATTTAATGATTTGGAAATATTGCTTCCTCACTCAACATAACTGCGAGTCAGGCAGGAACACACAGGTTGACTCATAAAATGAATACACAGAAAGACTGAGTTTGTTTAAGTTTACTTACAAGTTTTACATTATCTGAACTGCAACTGTAAGATTAATGCTGTCTGATTTCTCTCCCCCCTCAGACAGTGCATTGTTGCTTGCAGCACTACAGTGCTTAGCTTACTAAAAATCCACTAAATAGAAAAGCAAAGACCTATTGTGGCTTTGTAAAGAAGATTTTCCATGTTCATCCTGAGTTTAAATATTTGCAGCTCCCCTATATTTAAAATGGATTGTATGTTTATTTTCTGTCAAGATCTGCCACTGGATATGTTCTCTTCTGAGTGAACAAGGTTCTGAACTGATTAGTTACATTTTTTTCCCAATTTTTTAGGCTTGAAAAGATGCATGTCATGAATGTGCATGTGCTGGATCAGGGAGATAGGTCCTGGCCTGGCAGTTTTGAGATATATGATGTATAGAATTGGAAATGGTTTCAGGTGACTCAGGAAAGAAAACTGTTGCTTGCTCACACAGCCTGTTAATACTGCAGGCATTTCACTTGGAGTAGCTTCATTTGAAGCAGAAAATTCCCCATGATTCTTTTCCGGGTACTGTTACTTTACTTTTTCCTGGAGGTAAACTTCTGCACACTTTGAAGTCTTGGGAGAAATCATGTATGTGGATGGTCTGAGGCAAAATTCAGTCTTCAGTGTAGAATGGTTTGTGTTTCTTCACAATGTCCTGAGGAGATCTTCTCACCTCTCTAGTTTAGAGTTCATTTTTCCCCATTTTGAGATCTTCTGCTGAGAGAAGCAAGTTCCAACCTGCATTTTTTCCCACTTTTTTCCAATCTGAAAACTGGGTCGAAAAGGGGACATAAAAACTGGATTTTTAGCAGTACCCCTTCTTCTGATGAACCACAAATTACTATCCTGCTCTTCCTCAGGCCTGGCCATTCATCCCCATCTTGGGGTTTGAAGGAGTGGTACCTGAAAATCCTTCCTTACAAGATGATTTCTTTAAATAGCAGTTAAGATATTTTTACTGCCCAGAAATTCCTGTGCTCCTGTTATCTCATGCTCCTGGCATGTTTTTCCACGTGGTGCTGGTGCAAAGAAGGGGTTCACTGTTTCTCACATGTAGCTGTATTAAAATCTTGATTTTTTTCCAGGTAAGGTTTGATTAATTCTTCTCCCCAGGTCTTTGAAAGATCACTTCTGGTGTGGGCAAAGGTGTCTGGCTTGTGTTTGTGTCTCCCAGAATAATTCCAGGATAATGCACAAGGTAACAAACCAAAGACACTCCTTGCTCCAGAGACTGAAAAGCCTCATGAGCTGGGCCCACATCCTCTCTGTCCTGTTGGCACAGTTCAGTGCTGAGCTCTGTGACAGAGTTGCAGAGTGTACCAAAGACAATGCTGTCATCAGTTTTGTCAAGATTATTCCTTTTAAAGGTCATAAGTATAGAAATAAAAGTTTCATAGAAGTTACTGAGCAGAGTGTTTGGACATTTGAGGTGGCTGATCAATCTCTGTGCATCTCTCTTCAGAGAAGTTGTGTCTCTGCATTTATTTCTATGTTTTATGGGGAGAGAAATTACTACTTTCTTCTCTGGACCCATCTCCCTTCAGTAGAACTAAGAGACACTTGCACACCCAAAATGCCCCAAGTCCCCTTAATTCATCATTGTCAATACTCAGTATTTCAGGAGTTATGAATACTTTTATGTCCGTTTTAGACTACAGATCACCATGAAAAGCCTGTGAGACTCTTCTCCCACAAGGACTGTTTTGTTTCTGGTTTCATTAAACTGCTGTCCTCCTTCTCTGCCTTTGTGCATCAGGGATGGAGGAACTTGTTTTCATTCTTGATTGCCTGACCCTTGCTACTCGCCTGATCTCTTGCTACTGCGATCTTCTGCAGGCAGCCTAGCTAGGGCAGTTTTTGCTTCTAACTTTATTGCTGAAAATGGAATTCTAGGTCTGGTTTCCAGCTGTCAGTTTCTGTGGAGAATGCATATTAAACTCCTTCTGCTTAAAACAGAAATTAAGGGGAAAAAAACTCCACATCATCCTTATCCTCCCATAAAAGGGCAAAAGATGACAAGTTGTCCTGCTTTGCTCCAGGGCTTTTGTTCCAGAGGCAATGCTGCAGATCTGAGTTACCTGTTAATTCCCTACCCGAATTCTACAAAGTTCTGGAAGGCCCTTTGCATGTTTACTGATCATCACTGAGTCAGTGATGTCATCCTCAGAATATGTTCTCCAGACATTGATTTGTCTACTCTGTAGATAGTTCCTGTGTCCAGATAGAGAACAGGTTATTTCTTAAAAGTCGAAGAAATTTTTTAAGTGGCCGTAGCATTCTTTTTGTAGGTAATAGGGAAGTGAAAAGCATTTCCTCTCATACAGTCATTGTTAAAATTATAGTCTTTCTTCTTGTGTAAGTAGCATTCATATTTAATTTTGAATGAGGTGGCTTTCTTTACTGCTCTTTTCATTCTGTGGAGATCATGTCTCACTGTTCAGGTATATGTGCAGTAAAATGTGTTCTTAGGTGTGGAAGCCAGAAGAAAACCAAGAATTTGCATTTCCTTTGAAATTCCATACCTGAACACATTAAGTAAATCCATATGGCTAAGGATTGCACAACAATAAACAATTAACCAACCATATTTTTTGCAGAATGCTGTTTAGTGTAATCTCCCAAGGTGGTGCATCCTTGACTTTCTCATGTGTGCAGCCAAAAATGTGGTGAATGTGAAAAGCTGGATGAATGTTTAGGATTCTTGTCTTTGGTGTAAGAGCACTGTTTTGTCTGCATGGAGGGCAGTGCTCACTGTGAGATTTGGGGAGGACAGGGTGGGTCACCACCCAAGGGTCTTACACAGAATTTACACAGGCGAGTGGGGCTGCCTCAGTCCCCCAGCTCCTTAATTTTATTGCTCAGTAGCTGCTCATTAATGCAACTGTGTGGAAAGGATTAGTTAAAAGCATGCTCCACCTCCCAAAGTCTGCAAACAGCATTGCCTGGTGTCAGGTGTTTTAAGTGAATATCAGAATATTGCACTGCATCTGCAAGAGTATGAAAATTTCTGTTGGCTCACCAGAAATATTTCGAAGTTGAGCAATCGGTACTTCCCTTGGATTGCAGAGAATTCTTTTGCAGGAAAATCAGGATTAATTTCCTGTTTCCTTCTGAGAAATCTCCCAGTTGAATTCTTCCTCTCACATTTTCATGAAGAGGGAAGATGTGCTTGGCCTGCTCATACCATCCTTCTTCCTCGTTCCTACCCATAAATTAGTCAAAAATATAAAGCTTGGATTTGAACTGCTCTGTGTCACAAATGTTAATTGTAAGCTCTGATACAGAAATGCGTTGCTTCTTACAGCCAACATAATTTTTCTCTTTATAGAGGTAATTTCCCAGGTAATTTTGTGCATTGCTTCTCTTTTAATGTCAGAGCTCAGCCACTTGTTTCAGAGAGTACAAGCAGCATTTCCTACCCAAAATTCCACTTGCTCTTCTTTGAGTGAATATTTAATTTCCTTGGAATTTAGAAGTAAAATGGTTAATTAGTTTGAGCTCAGTGGAAGCCTCAAACAGGATAAGGAACCACCATTTCCCCAAAGGTAATTTAGCTCCTCTTTCATGGTTCCCAGAGGGAGGCAGTGGACACATTTCTTTCTTTTCCCTCTTTTCTAACAACCATTTTAGCTTAACTTTCATTGAAAACAATGGGAGATAACAGCCATTTTAATGAGGGCAGGCTTTGGAAGCATTCTGTGGGAAAAATGGTATTTATTTACAGTGGAACACCAAAAAGATTTTTATATGCTGTATGCAGAGCCATGCCAAATTTGTTACATGGGACAAAATTTGGTTTTCTTTTGCTTGGAGAGGAAGAGGGGGATGTGAAGGCTCAGGAAGTTAAGGGAGAAGGGGGTGGTTGAAGACATAATGTGGAATTCACAGGATGAGGTAGAGGCTGAAAGGCAAAGGGAAGTGGCTGGAATGCTCAGGCTGCTTCAAAGCCTTCTAGAGTAGCTACTTTTTTTGTTCAATAACACAGGTAAAATCTGGTTGTAAGTGGGTTTTGGTTTTGGTTTGTGTGGGGTTTTTTTTTTTTGGTGGGTGTGGGGTTTTTTTGTTGGTTTTTTTTGGGTGTCTTGGTTTTTTGTTTTTGTTTTTGTTTTTTTTAATGTCGATAGACAGACTGTTAACTTACTAGATACTTTAGATCATGATAGATATATCCACAGAGTAATTTCTCTGCATTCTGAAGTCAAGGGCTTTCTTTATAATTAAAATAAAGCTGAGGTCCTTCTGCTCTAAAGATGTGACATGTGTCATTGCCTAGAAGAAGGCTCCACAGGAAGTTTCTGACCAGTTCAATGGAAATCCCAGGGTACTGCAATCTCTTGTTCCTGTGTGGTTGTCCTGATGAACAACTGTTAACTTCAGCCATTTCTCAGACTAATGTTGTTAAATGTATCCTGTGTAAAATGTCTTGCAATTGAATGAACTCTGCTCATTCAAATTTTAATTTTTTCATTTGCTCTAATGGATTATTTATGCTACCATAGTGAAAGCTGTATTACAGTTTAAATTTTAAACTTTATCATTTGAAGTGAACTTAAAATCAGGGTTTCAGAGGAGAGAGGATATTTTTTCTTTTACAAATGAAAGTGCTTATGCATATACACACTTCATGGGGTGAGTTTAGTTATCTAATAATTCAATATACAGAAGTGTAAACCTTCTGGATTTTAGACATTGCTTTAAAAGTTGTACAAGTTAAGTTTATTTTGAATTTATTTCACTTTTAAGACTGGGAAGATACAGCCTATTGTAAGTTTAAGTAACACTGAGAAATGTCCTGTTTCCAAACTTTTGTTTTAGTAGTTGTATTTAAAAACATTTTATTTGTCACTGTTGACATAGAGATCATCCTTACTGATGGCAGAGTGCACACAGTATGTTCTTACAGCACTCCAGAACGTCACCAAAGGAGGTCAAGTTGTAGCTTAGTAACACGGGGAATGTTAAATGGACTAACTCTGAATTTAGAGCTGGAGATTTTCTGGCATTAATATTTAACACTGATTGTAGATAATGCCTTACATCAACAGAGTGCTGCACAAACATTTGATCAATAGGGAGCAAGTGCTGGGTTAAGCCTTGCCAGGGCCCACTGCCTCCGCACACTCTTCCTCCCCCTCATGCTCTTCCTCCCCCTCGTGCTCTTCCTCCTGATGGTTCATCTCCCATACCAGGGTCCCTCTTGATGTTTATGGTTTGGGGGTTTGCAGTCCCATTTCAGCTGGTCAGATCTCCTTGGGCTGAGGACAAGGGTGTTCTGTGGCTCTGCACTGATGCTGTTTTGGTTTTTGATTTCTTTTCTTTTCTATATTCTCTGTATTCTTCACACAGACATTTGTTGCTCTGTAACCCATTGTATTAGTGGTTAGTTTTCCCAGTAATTTTCCACGCCCTTTCCCTAAACGAAAAGACAAAACAAATTCCAGAACTCCAAGCCCCAGAGGGTACAAAGCCCCTGTGCTATCTTGGTTCTTCCTGGCTACTAAGATTGAGAACAGCTCTTCAAGATAAATTTCATGGACAAAGGACAAATAGTACCAAGGGAGGGCTCCAGAGAAGGGACTTGACCTGGGGTAATTCCATCACCTCTTGTCCTCCTAATTGGTGCTTTTTATCAATTACACTAATTTCCTAAAACCTGCAAAAATGTACTCACCCCTGGGGGAGTGGGCTTTTGTAGACATCTTTGTATAACTACTCCTGAAGGCCTTCAAATAAAGATCCACTCTTATATTACCTACTCACTACAATGATCTTGAGTTTCATTTCCAGGTTGGGAAAAAGGCAACCAGCAGAGCTGCCTCTGGTGTGTGGCCATGCCTTTGTCTGCACCAGGTTAAGCACAGCTGCACTGTGAAAGCATTTTCCTTTTCCTGTTTGCCTAGGGTGGAGGCACTTCACCTAAATGCAATCTTCTTTAGCCTCATGAAAAGCAAAAGTGAGAGTGAGAGTCTGAAGTCTGCACAATATGCCAAACACAGATTTTGTTATCAGCTTGACTGCTCCATTAATATGTCTAAGTGACTCATTTCAGACTTGCTTAGCACATTTCTGGAAAATCCAAGGACTTACAACTTCCATCTGCTCTCTAATATGATGAAAGATGAATCCTGAAGATCACAAATTGCAGGAGACGTGCGGCTCTTAATAAGAACAGCTGAACAACAAATGCCTTATGAGAGGTGGTGAAAAGTGAAGTAATGAGGAGGAAAGGCAGGGAGGCCTCTGGAGGGAACACGGATATCCATGGCTGACTAGAACTGTCACATCCAAACACCACACTAAATATGAGATGCACATTACATAACACGAGTCACAGGGAGCAGATAATGCTCTTTTTGAATCTTCTGCAGAATAAAGGCCTGAGTGTTACAGGCACTCATGTTTACGTGGGCCTGCAGCTTGGGAAGCAACGTGCTGCTCTGCAGACTGGGATACATTTAGAAGAAAGCTTGGAAATTTTGTTTCGTATTTTGAGATCTCTTGCATTCTAAACATGATAACCACTGAAAACAGTAAACCTGCAGTGTATACAGATAGATCAAATACAGCATTTCATCTCCATTTTCTCCCCTATAGAGAAAAATTGAGGTTGTGGCATAACCAAGGGGAAAAAAAAAAATTAAACTTGAATTAAAGTGCAAGTCTGCACTGCAGTTTGTCCTTGTAGCCTGTTTTATTGTGACCCCTCCTTAACTTAGTGTACATCTCCAAAGTGCTGTCACAGCAATATCCACAGACTGGATTTTTGCCACTTAGGGAGGATACCTGTAACAAAATTCAGATGCTGCCGTCTGTAACCCATCAGAGGCTCATTTACCCAAGAAAGTAGTTCTGTGCATAATTCACACCAGAAGAGGTGCATGATCTGTGTGGTTTTCTCTGACATAGGAAGTGGAAGACAAAGTTCTCTATAAGGTGGATAATAAATATTATGTTCTAAGACATAAAGGATCTGGAAAACATTTTCCAGTTCTGCTTTCAGATCCGATTTCCATATTGCAAACTTAAATTTTAGTCTGAAATGTACTGAGATCTTAAGTAGGAGATAATTTAGGGGATAATTTAATCCCTGAGGTGATTTTTAATGTCTTTTCTGTTTTAAAAGAGTGGCAGAAATATGCACAGACCGTGCATATGCATACAGTTGAGAACGACATTTCACTTAATAAATCAGTTTTACACGAGTAGGATTTCAGTGAGATTCGTAAGCAGGCAGCGAGTCCCCGTGGAGCACGACCCCGTTGGCTTGATCCCAGCTCTGCACAGATGTTGGGATCTGCCTGGACAGGTCTGGCAGCAGGATCAGGGACCGGCCCTCGCCTGGCAAACATTTCATGGTCGAGTCGCATTTTATGTGTGAATATCTGATTAGAGTCACACTTGTTTGCAGTAGCAGGGTCACAGGAAACAGGAAACAACTCTTAGATATTCTTGCAAAAAGCTTTTTGCTCCATCTTATTATGTAATTTATAGTATATTTTTTATTTTCCCTGTATTTTCATAATTTGGTGTTACTCAGTGTACACCGGGTGTTTTGTGACTCCCACTGCCAATTGCTTTATTTTTCTTGCTCCAGCTGCTGTGCCCCCATTGCTGTATGGAGAACATATGTTGGATTTCCTCTTAATAGGAAAAAATATAGCAACTTGACATCCTTGCTGTCTTATCCTGATAATGTGCACATTTTCTTCTTCCTGGAACAAGATGGGTATTGTTATTTATTGTTGCAGCACTATAGTATGTTAAGGGTTTTGTTGAACCTCCTGTTCCCTAAATCACGTTCCTTAAATTGTACAAGGAACTAAGCTTTTATTATTAAAAAAACTATATAAATCGTTTTTAGCCTGATTATTTAGAAAACATGACCTGAGTGAATGGTGGAAAATAATTAGTTACCAAAAGAAAGAAATTTTCTCAGTAAAGCTGACATTGCTTCTATTCAGTTTCCTGAATTCCAAATTAGCACAAGAAAATGGTATTGAAGGCTAAGGTATCCAAGAAGGTGATTGCAGAAGAGGGCTTTAATAGGTTTTTTGTGTTCTACCCTGTTACCAGATACTGTTTCACCCCATAGGGGTAGCTCTCAAACATTTATCATTAGTAAATCTTCTTTTTCCTGTTGCAGCTGGAACACACAAACACGTGTAACTTTCTATTTTTGTGCAGTATGGGTAATAGGCTTACAAAGGGTAATCCGTAGTTCAAGATTCTTTTTAAAAGCCTATTTTTGGTAGCTTTACATTTTCCTAAACTTCAGCAGTTGCAGCTGAGTTGTCTGTCCAAGATATCCATCCATGAAATGTCTCTGTGATGCTGCTGTGGCACTCAGGCACCTCTCGAGCTACCTGGTGACAGAACTGGGGGTTTATGGAGGGCTTTTCTTATTAAATACCTGTGTTCAGCTGTGCTCTGCTTAAATCCCATGTAGACACACAAATTTCATGGTGCAGGACCGTCACATCCTTCCAGAAGAGTCTCTTAGACCCCACCTCAGTCTTTGCAGCATTTGTCAGTGACAATTTTTGGTTAGTTCATGCTTTGGGGTTAGAAAGCCCTCAACAAACTGTGTATTATTCACTTCTGAGCAGCCTGAGACTTAAAAGAAAAATAAGAGAAAAAATTATCACCTTGGTATGTTTATTTGCTGCTTTCTTCTCAATTTTCCCACTACCCAATTGCAAAACAGTGATGATTTGTTAATAGTGTCAACTGGAAATGGCCCAGTTAACATTATTAACATCAGGTATAAGGTTTGAAAGGTGGTACAACCTCTGGGTTTGTTCTGTGCCTTAAAAATACATTTAAAGAGAGCAGGAGCTGAAACAGGTAGTAATTTGTGTTCTGATTATTCTGACATCATGAATTAAGTCTCAGCTATGCCTGCCTAAATTTTAGCTACCAGTACATGTTAATATAAGTACCCTGTTGGTGGTTCTTTTTTTCTTTTCCTCTTTTATTTTTTTGACATAAAATGTGGCCTCTGCATCAGCTGTTCCTGACATGAGATGAACTCCAGAGGTGCTCCAGCTGCCATAAATCTGTCATAAATCCAGCTGCCTGTTCAACAGGCTGAGTTAGGGTATTTATCTGTAGTAATAGTCTTTTTCTTAACAAAGAGCCTTTTTTAAAATACAGGCCTGATACTGGGTTGCACAAAATCTGTAAACCAGTCACATAAAAGAGGTGGTATATCCTGGTTTTGTCAGGAACTTCTTAGTTCAGAAAAGTTACAGTAATTGAAATTTGATTGCTTGCAGTTTTCAGAATTTCAGGTTGAGGTAAAAGGAAATATTGCAAGAAGTAAACATGCATTTACATACAAGATTTATTAGTAACTAGAAGCCACCCTAGGAAATGTGTTCTAGCTTTATTAAATCGGGTCTGGAAAATGCTGCAGTTGTTAAGATATTGCCTGTTAGCAGAAACTGAATTATTGTTTGTGTGGTGTGAGCACTTCTGCACAACCATTGCCTAAACAGGAGAAGAATTCTGTAAGTTAGAATTGTCTTTTTTTGGTATTAATTTCTGTGTTGTACTTTTGCTGAGTAAGCAAACCATGGAGCTGTTGGAGCTGCAGAAGTAGAATGTGTCCATTTTTGTCTCATGGACAACACATTCCCTTGAACATTTTAACTCTTGTGCTGTTGCTTGGCGCTTTATTTCACCCTGGAGCTTCTCAACTTTTTTTTTTTTTTTGAGGTTGTGGTGCTGACATTTGATTCCTCTGGTTATCTTCAGGGGAACTTCAAATGCCCCAAAACACAAAATGCTGTTGGAATTATTAATCTTGAAGTGTGATTTCCGTGAAAGTAAAAATGCCTAGCAAACCCTTACTGGTGCTGATTCAGAAATTACATTACATGAGGGTAGGAGTAGTCAGAAATACTTGGTATTCTAGACTCCTTGTGAATTATTATAATTAATAGAGCTGGTCATGAAACAGAGTGAAGTTCAGTACAAAAGAAAGAAGAGTGACAGGAGAATGTTTTTAAAGTGCCATTGCTGATTTGTCCTGTTTTCCAGAGACCAACCAATTGTAAATTAAACTTGGAAATCTCCAAACATATTTATTTATAAAAAACTGAAAATAAGGAGTTTCTTACAAGTTCTTTTCATGACACAGAAGATGTGTCCTTGAGCCTCTTCAAGTTTTCCTGATAATTTTATCTGAAATTGGAGTGCTTCTTCCATCTGGGAGTATTTACTTAGTATGAAAGAGAAGGAGGTTTTGAACGTACTGCTCCTGGTAGTGCAGTGGCTCACAAACTCAGACAGGCATTTGGCTGCTGCATAAAAAGGCATTTCCATACTGGTTAATTGGTTTTGCACAAATTGCCAGAATTGAGGTGTCATTCTGTTTTAACTAAAGGGCACAAATTATGGGAGATGCTTTTGGTTGCACCTTCCCCCCATTCCCATGAAGTACTGAAGCACCATGTCTTCCTTTACAGATCAGGAAAAACATTATTTAAAATACTACTTAAAAATTATTATTATGTGAAAATTTATTATTTTGATTTATTTAAACTTAGATAATATTCACACAGATGAGGTGACCACTCTACACACTCTTCTCTGTGTTTGCCTGTGGTAAATCAGCCAAGGCACAGATTCTTCTTTTAGCTGTGTTTTCTTTGCATAACTCACCATTCCAGACCTGTGCTTTATGTCCCTTTGTTTGAGAGCTCAGTCCTGACTTCTCTGAAGCTGTTTTAAGGTAAGTCAGTTGATGCTTTTATTTTATGTCAGCTTTGCTGTGTGCAGGCAGATATCCCATCATACCTTTTAGTGATGGAACAAACCACTTGTATCTTAATAGAAACAGTTTAAAAAGTCTCAAGTATTGCTTTCAAGCATGCTGAAATGTCAGACTTCAAGCTGGCTATCAGACTTGACAAAATACACACATTTTCTCCTCCTTTTCTCAACCCACTGTCACATTGTGGTCTCGATCCTCCACTGATCAGTGATTTTGCTTTTAAAATGTATGTTTCTCCTTTTTTTTTTCCCTTAACAACATGAATTCCTGACAAGCCAAGGCCTCTGCTTTAATTTTTAATCCCAGCCTGACAGACATTCTGATTCACTCCCTACAACCACACTAGAATCAAATATTATTGCAGATGTTTGATGAACCATAGAATTGGTTCAAGTCTCATTTCCAGTTACTTGGTTTCTAAATGTTCTCTTTGGGGACCCAAGCGGTGCTGTCAATATTCTTTGTTCTAGTTGCTCAGCAGTTTGCAGCTTAATATTGTTGAGGGGTTTTTGTACTGATGCAGCTGCTGAAGTCAAAACTTGTTATGGAATGGAAGAAATTTAGAAATGGGCCCCATATCCAGTGTCAGACTGTGGAAAAGGCTTTTATTTTAATTGCTGTGCTAGGTATTGATCAAAAGCAACCAATATTGCTTGTATGTGTGGTCTTTGTTGTAGCTTTTTAATTAAGCAGCACCCCCAAAATTAAGAGTTCATTATTATATCCAGAAAAGTAAATCTACTGCCTAAAGTAGCTGACATTCTTTTCTGTATTTCAGTTTTTCCAGTGGGGTTTTCTTTCCCTTTTATTTCTGAAGATATGCAATGAGCACACGCTGTGTCACTGTAGTGCTTTTATTTTTGTAGATGCAAAGTGAAATGCTCAATTGTGTTGAGTAATTCATGTGCTGTGGTACTTTTGTACTGGAACTTTTGTACTGGTGTGCTGGACCCAAGCTTTCATTTGTTGATTAGTGTAAAACCCCTTTTTTTGTATTCAGTTGCACTGTGTCTGTACATGGTCCTCAAACACTGCTCCCAGCACGAAGTCTAATACATGAAAATTTGTAAATCCATTGCTCTCCAGAAAAATCTGATTTTCTGTAATATAGCAAAGTTCCTGGGAATATCAGGAGGGCTGGGGAAAAAACAAGGACCTAAATTGTCAGGTCCTGATTTGTAAGTCTGCTCCTTCAGTGCCACTATATTGGACATTTGGAAAGTCTTCTGTAAGGTTGTTTAGAATTTGGAGCACTTAGAAAACCTGCAGTTTTAACTACCAGAATAACTGATCAAGACCCAAGATAATATTTTCCACAGGGTAATGTATAGAGCCCCTTAAATATATCAGTATTGTTGCACCTGAAGTTGAATTTCCCAGGTGATCACTGAAAAAGTAATTTTTGGAGGTAGTTTTAGGAACCTTTTCTTATATTTTTAATTTTTTTTTGCCCCAATAAAGATAGCATTTATTGCTGGATTGCACTGCAGTGAAACTGAAATTATGTCTGCAAGATATAAAAACATACATACGTAAATATATCTGATGAATGCAGGCATTATAATCCATATGTCTCACAGCAGAACTGTCCCTAATTTCAGTTTTCAGTTGGTGAAATAGTGCCAGGCCCACCCATATCTTTCAGCAGCACTGGTGCTGAAAGCAATCCCATGTTCCAGAATTAATATTGCTGCTCCTCACAGAGACTGAAGGAGCAGGAGGAGGAAGAGGGAGGGTATTTAAGCCTTCAGCTTAATGGTGGATGGGAACACGAACTGCTTCAATATTAACCTGCTGGAATGAGAAACTGAAAATGGAAAATTCAGTGTTCCTGTGGAGAACTTGTGGTAGTGAGTGTGGGATCAAAACCACTTCTAGATCAAGGTGGCTCAGATGTGCAGGAATAGCTCATGAGCCTCCAGCTCTGCATGTTTATACCACTGAGAAACTGGGATTCCCCAGATCAAAGGGGAGATTTTCTGGAGATAATTGATATTTTAAGGTAATTAACATTGTGGCTTTTTGCTTGCACATCCATCATTTGCTTTCCCCCACTGTGCTGTCTGACAGCAAGACATGAAATCCCCAGCCAGCCCAGCTCTGCAGGAGCAAACACTGCAGGTCCTCACCCTGTTTGTTCTGACTTCTGGGTTTGTCCTCCTCTAACCACATATTTGAACAGAGCTCTTGGGTAAACTGTGCTGTCCTCTCTCTTTTTTCCCCCCCTACCAACTGCTGTCCCTGGCAGGCTCCCAGCATCCGCTTCCTCCCGCGGGCTGCGGCAGCGCCGGATCCCTGCGGAAATCCTGCGGCCAGCCCCGCTTCCTCTGGACACAGATCCACCTCCTCTCTCTCTCTCCCCAGCTCTGCCATCCCTGCACCGAGCAGCTTCACATCTCCATCCCCCAACAGCTCCCTTGGCTCTCTCTCCCCTGGTTCTGGATCCCTGCTGGACTCTTGGCCGTTGCTCTCCCCATCCTTCTCTCTGTATAATTTCACTGGTGTCTAACAAATAATAAAATCAGAGCACAGCAACACACAGTGTGACCTTTCCCCTCCTTTGGCCTGCCTTCCCCCCTCTCCCTGCTCAGTTTTGTTCTGTCACAGGTTCAGGAAGGGGTTGTAGCTCTCCTGCTGCTTGTTCCAGTTATTCAGCTTCCTTCTCTTGCATTCTTTGCATAGTTCTTTACCTTTCTCTTATTAATTGCTATTTCCCCCTGATTTATAACTAAAGGTTTGTAATCCTTCTTTTCTACACAGACACACAGACAAAATATTCTGATTTCCTTTTCCTTGAGCCACATCACTGTCTGTCATCAGCTTTTCACCCCTTGCTGTGTGTGTTTCGGGTACCTCTCCTTCACAGGCATGGGGAACTTTCTCCAACTCAGATTTCACCTGTTTTATTCACATGAAAAGTCTGACCCATTCTTGACTTCATTCATCCTGTGCTTCCTTCAGTGCCATTGATGGCTTGGCTGTGTGTTCACCTCCTGACTTGCCAGATGTTCCTACACTGTTTCCTACAGTGACTTTTCCTCATCTTTTAACCTCTGTCACCTTTCTGCCCTTTTTCCTCTGGGTATATTCACTCTTTGGTCAGTTCCAAACACAAACACAGCTCCTGTCTTCATAACTCTACCTATTCACATCTTCAAAAATTTATTTTCTCCAAATCAGTATCCTAGCCTTTCTCTTGCGCCTTTCCTTTTGAGGGAAATGGGATAATTGAGATTCCTGTTTTCTTCTTTGACTGCCTGGCCCTCAGCCTTTTAAACTTGATATCTCCTTTCCCTTGTTCTTACCATAGCCAGGAATGCTTTGAAATCTGCAGGTATTTCCCAGTCAACGTGTATATATATATATTTTTTTTTTTTTTTTCATTCTAGTCTTTCTGTAGAGTTGAAGTTAGTGTCTCCATGCTTGACCAATATATTGATGATGGAGTTGTGCTTTTCTCTGGCCCTCAAAAATTTGGGGTTGCTGTAGCACCCAGAGCACCTCTATAGAAATCCTGCCTCTAACTTGGTACTTTCTTTCCTTGCACTTTCCATTGCTGGTTGTTGATTCTGTGCTTAAGAGATCACACTCTACTGTTACCAGTTACCAATAAAAAGTTAATAACCTGCCGTAATACTATTTTTATCCTTCCTGCATAGATTTTAAAAAACATCATTCCAGTCTTGTGCTTTTCCTTTCTGTTAAAGAGAAGCTCTCTCAATATTCTCAGGCTTCACTTGTTACCATTCTCCAGATTAATCCTTAAACTTGACTTTATTATCTTGATTTGGGTTATTGTTTGTTTTCAATGTTTTCTTTACATTTGAAGTCAGGGAAGAGCACTGTTAATAGGGTTTGTCTGCTGCCTGTGTGGTGGTCAGTATGTTCTCTTTCTTTCCTTCATTTGTCCTGTTTCTCTGTGTCCTTCTGTTTGTAGTCTGGTAGCTGAAATATTCAGGGCATTTATCTGACATTGTAATTATTTTTGCCTTGTCTTGGGAAGACCAATTAGGGATTTCTTCAGAAACAGTCCTGCTTAGAGTCATTAAGAAGAATACGTTCAGTTCGGTGCAATGTAGTCCTCATTATATTTGGCAGAGCAAAAAATAATTCTGGTGTTAACATGACATGAGGATGTCTTGACTTGCAGAGCTTGGACAACCTCTTTTCCCAGAATTTCCCATCTAAATAGGATCTGTTCCACATCAGCTTTTCAACTGCCCCTCTATACCCTGGGGACAAGCTTTGCACAGACACCTCTACCTTCCTTCACATCAGTCTTTAAAAAAATGCTCATTTTGCCCTCTTTCCTTCATATATATCAGTTACCAATAAATCAATAGCAAGACCAAAAGTGTTGCACATAACTGTAAGTAATGGAAGCTTTGTTTATATTTAAACCAAAGGAGTACAGACAATTTTCAGTTTTTGCAGAAGATAATTTATTTTTCCAGATATTCTTAGTTCTATCAGTGTCAAATATTCAGTCTTTGTAAGTGATGTAGGTGTCATAGGTAGTAAGTGAGGAGGAAAAACCCATTCTCCTCAAAGGGAGATTTTTCAGAGTTAAACGTTGCAACTCCTTAGACTCACAGAATTCTGGAGTGGTTGTGTTGGGACTGACTTAAAGCTCACTCAGTGCCACCTCTGCCATGCAGGGACACTGCCACTGTCCCAGGCTGCTCCAGCCCCAGTGTCCAGCCTGGCCTTGGGCACTGCCAGGGATCCAGGGGCAGCCACATCTTAGGCTGGAGAGTGAATGAGACCTTATGACCAAAGATTGTACATGGAAAATTTTTAAACCAGGAAGTTGAATTAAAATAGATCAGAGGTGTCAAAGACATGCCTTACTATATTAGTATGTTTTTTTAAAAGATCACTGAATTCTCAAATACCAATGTAACTTGAGTTTGAAGAATTTTAGCTCTTCCTTAGTATGGTTTTTTGGTAAGGAACTTGCTTACCAGTTCAGTGCTGTGTGCTGTAGGTTCAAATATGGTAATGGAATTGATTTGGAACTTTACATTGATATCTGTTCAAGATTTAGAAAGTTTTCTTAATACTGTCAAGTAATCTGATTTCTCAGGAAAGTCTTGTTACTGCCATTAACAACATTATAGAATACAAAGGATGCTATTAAATGTATTAGGATTGTTTTCCCTGAAACTGATTACATTTGCATTCTGCAGTCTTCTCTCGGTTCATTCTTTGCAGCTTCAAATGTCCTGGTTACGAATCCATTGCTCTTGACTATTGAACAACAAACTCATTTTATCCTTTTTTTTTCTCCTCCAAGTCTTTGCCTGCCACTTTTGTACCAGTTCTGCCACTTTTATACTTATTCCATGCAGAGGAAGTGAGGTGATCCCAGATCTCCCAAGGGTGCAAACCTCCAACCAAGCAACCAACGAACCCTTAGTGTCCCTCTTCAAGTGCAGCTTTGGTGCATCCCAAACTTTGGAGAGCTTCCACAAAACCTTAACATTATTAGTTTGTCTTCTGTCCTTCCCAGCAGGAAGAGTAATCCCCCTTGCTTAGAAAAGAGAAGCCTATTTTTTAAAGTTTATAGTTGAAACTCGTCACGCAATTTGAAATATCAAAGCGGAATTAAAAAGAAAACCTTAAACATGAAGAAGCAAGAGCATGTGCATCTCTTCTTCTCTCATCTGTAAGAGAAAAAGAGTTCTCAGAATTGGATCTGGATAGATCTGAGGAAGAAATTCAGGAAGGATTATTCCCCTCGGGTGCACATGTTTGTTTTTTAAAACAATGATTGAGTTATTTTAATACTCTGGATGTTCATCCTCATGTACAGCACAGGAAAAATAGAATAAACAAAGGAGAAAATATTTTCCACTCAATATCATTGCAAAAAAAAGAGCTGTTGCCCTCTTTATGCAGATTTGGAAGATCTTGTCTGAGTAAAATAGGGACTCCGTAATAGTAGAAAATCCAAACTTAATAATAATAATAATAAGAAGAAGAAGAAGAAAAGATTGTTTAAACATAGCTTTAACCCCTTCAGCCTGAAAGTAAATTCTTGCCCATAGGTTCAGCTCTGGAAGATTAGATCTCAGGTAATGTCTTATTATCAATGTATTTTAGATGAGACATTTTTAGATTTTCCTACTCCATGGGCATTGCTTTCTGTCTCTTTCCAAAGGAGAGCCCCACCTGAGTAGTAACAAAAGTTTTCTGTTTTCTGGAGAGGGAAATAAACTTCTATTTACTGTAATATAATTCTAATTATTGTTCTGCCACAGAAGAAAAAGCAGTGGTAAAGCCACATTATACGGGAATTTAAAAAATCCTCTGGGAAGCTATTCCTGGCATTGCCAATGACACAGTATTTTCTAGTTTCAGAGTCAGTCTCTTTGGTGTGTGTGACTGATTTCTTTCATAATTCCCCATCAAACTTTTAAGTATCAGAATCACTGTTTCATATATTGCAGAAATTATATTTATCAGGCAGCATACAGAGTAAAGAACAGGTATGATTGCACTTACAACGTTTATTTAATCAAGGAATGTGGGAATAAGTTCAGACAGTAAACACAGACAGTGAATGTTGTTCCTGGTCTTTTCAAGTAGTCTGGATATAAGAACTTCACTAAGTTCTTGAAATGGCAAAATAGTAAATGTTAAAAGCCATAAAAGGAGAGCACTTAGAAGTTGTTGAGTGTGGTTTTCAGGTCTTGTGTATTTTGATGAACCCTTTTTCCATCAGCTGGTTCAGAGGTAGAGGGAGGACTAACAGTGGTTTTCCTTTTATTCCTTCCCTTACAATGCAGAAGGAAAGGATAACCTTGTAATTATTTATACATCTTTATCTCCACATGGGAGTCAGGTAGGGAGGAAAATGCCCACCTCTGAGGCAGAACTCTGTATGAAGATAATTTCTCTGCCTCAGGTTCTTATCTGTAAACTGGGCATAACTGTCCTTTTCTCAGACCTCCTGTCTCTGTTTAAAGCATAAATTATCTGTAGTAAAAATTGCCTCCTTCTTTTTCTTTATACATCCCCCATAATCAATTATGATTTGCCTCGTTTTTCTCAAACTGCAAATGGTAATTGATAATATGCATGGGGAGCTCATTGCAAATAATTTTTAAAAAAAGCCTTAAGACAGGCTGAAATTTATTAGCACCTGCAGGCAAAGGTTAAATAGAGTATAGATGTTTTGGTGCATTTTTTCAGATGTGCTGTGTATTTGTGTGTGGAAGTGAGGAGTGAGGAGTAGCAGTCAGTCTATAGCTCAAGCAATGCTTATTTTATTCCAGTTTCACTTATTTCTTTTCACAGCCACTGTCAGCTGGCAGATTTAAAGCCTCTCAGATTTCATTCCCAAGTGAAAGAAGCTAAATAAACTGCATAATTCAGACATGAGCCAAGGAAAGGATACTGGTGTGCCAGCAGAGAGGGATGGAGAGCCTGTGCAATCTTGTCTAAATTGTTACAATAATGGAGCACTTCAGTTAGGAATGAAGTGGGTGAATAGCACAAAACTTCATGTATGTTTTTTCAGCACATTAAAGAACTTCTCCAAAACAGTTAGAGAGCCAACATTATTTTCAATTTAATATTAAATACCTAACTGAAGTTAATTTCAGATGGAATGGCTGTTCTACCAATTTAATAATAATTACAGTATAATTAAATTCAACATCCTAGGGGGAGATAGAGAACCAAGAGGCAACACAGAGGAGACTGAGCTTTAGAGGAAGTAAAATCAGATAGTTAATCAGATAAACACTGAGGTTAAAAGCTAAAAAGGTCTAGTGGAGGCATGGTCTGAGAAGAAGGCAGCAGTTTCTTAAAGATCAGTGTTCAACTGAACAGCAAGGACAGATAGGATGGGATGCTTAACCAGTAAAATGTAAAATGCTCTTCAAAGAAAAAATCACAGGGAATTCAGAAATATTTTCTTGAGGTGAATAGTAAGGAATGTAAATTTCAGCAAGGAGTGTTCAAGGAAAAATGAGAAGGTAAAAGAGAACTAAACCAATTTTCTAAGTTTATCAAAAACGGCATGGAAATTAAAGAGTCTTTTTAAAAAATCAGGAGCAGGCCCTGAAGTGCTGCACTGTCAGAACAGGTGTAGCCATAGGGGAGGGTCTGGACCCCTGCAGGTTCATTGGGGAGGATATTTTACCCTGACTGGTGCCACCACAACGGGTCACAGCTGTTCCCAGCACACTGGGGCAGAGGAAGCATCTCCATTCTCCCCAGGGCAAAATAAGGAAAGAAGCAGAGAAAAGAGGGCTCTGGGCACAGCAGATAATTTTTTTTCTCAGAGTGGGTAGGAACATAACTTTTAAAAAATCCTTACCTGAACAACTGCCAGGCAATATTAAACCCACGACCTCTTTTGGTGAGTGAGTTCTGCATTTAATAATCCTGACTTATTGGAAACAGCACCTAAGTGCTGAATAATTCTCAGTTTTAACAATGTAACTGCAACCTCTGGCTATTGGATCTTGTGATGCTCCAGTAAGGTTGGTGAGCCCTTTATGATCGAAGATTTTAATCTATTTGAGTGCCTGTATCCACAGGTGGAATAATTTTAAACAATCTCTGTTAGGAAGTGGGTGTTGAGTATCATAAATCAGAACTTGTGTGGTTCAGCATCTTACACACTTCTTAAAATTGTCCTTGAAAAATTCCAATATTTCCAGAGCTTAGTCAAGTGTTCTAATTGTTGGCATGCTGCTGTTTGGTTTGCACTCCTACCCCTGAAATGTGTAATCCTGCTCATATATAAACAATATATGTTAATATAACTGCTATACAAATTAATATATGCTGAAAATAATTGTTTTAAGTTGGACAAAATACACCATCTGTAATAAAGACTGCTTAATTGTTCACGTGATTTATAAATCGAGGGCTCAAACTGTCCAGTTTTTCTGACACAAACCTCTCGTATTTAACATTCTCATGTTGTATTTGTGAGATTTTTTTTTTTACTTTCTTTTTGCAAAAAGTATTTCTGAAACTGGGATTTGAGGAAGTTCTCTCCTTAGTTATAAAAAAACACCATATCTCTCAGTTTCAAATTATTTATGATAACACAGGAAAATAAGCTTGTGTAAGGCTTGCATAATAAACAGGGTAGGAATCAGTATGGAAAATTTTATAAACTCATCATGAAAAATGTGTGTTAGGGCCTCATCTGGTTTCTGTGTGCAGTAATGTTCACTGCAACCACCAGACGTTTTCTTCCTTCCAACCCCTTGCCCATACTCTTATGATAAAAGTGCTATTTGGGCCATACAGAAGCAGCTTAGGTTTGGGATTGCTGTCCAGAAAGGATTCAGAACAATTATTTCAAATGGTACATTTGTTATGGGAAATAATTGCACAATGAGCTAGATTTATAATATTAGATGCTACTGATTTTTTTTTTTTAATGAAGAGTAATTGTGATGCTTGTAGGCTGGGTGGGTAATTGGATTTTGAATGGTGAGGGAGGAGGTTAATGTTCTCAAAACTGTGCATGCAGTGCCTGTTGCTGGTGGTAGCTCAGCTCATTAAATTATTGCTGTTGGAGGGCTGGGGTGTGCCTGTGTACACACCATGGGAAGCTCCTCAGTGCAGAGCCTGAACTCACAGAAGGCGTGGAAACGTTCTGAAATAATCTTAGCATAAGATTCATTTTTAATGTAGGAAAACAAATTTTATAGCTTTGCTGTGACACAGTTTTTCAGTTAACCCCTTCACTGATGGTTGTTTGTTCCATCAGCTGATGCCTCTTGAAATCTATCTTCTGAAAAGATAAAAACACAGTAATATTTTCAGTAATTCCATTACTCCTGTGTAGCAATGCCCAGACTTTTCTTAACTATCTGGAGTATGTCTGATAATTTTGTTTTCACATCAAGATGTCCTTAGTTTAGGACATTTTTACATTTTAAAATACTCTTTTTTATTTGATACTTGCAGATGGCTTTTGGTGGAAAAGAAATGGTGAGATTTCTAGTCAATGAAAGGACTTTTTTGATTTTTCTTTAAGGTAGTACTAATGCACAAAACCCCTTGTATAAAGTAGGATTTAAGGCAACTGCAGACAGTGTCTTCAAGACTGAGTCTCTTGCAGAATAAATGTGAGGTGATAGAGTGAGAGTGAAGGGAAAGAAAATATCTCTGAGTATTGATGTTCATATCATTTATGGGAAAATGTAATTCAGTACGAGCTTGAGTGCATGAGTTCAGCAGCATTTTATAGCAGGAATTTTTGCTGTTGCTTTACCCATTGTACAGTAATTTTAGTTTTTGGAGTTTGTTTGCTTGGGTGCTTTTTCCCAAGAAGAACATGAGCAGCCATCATTTTGTGTTTTGTGTCCTATCTTTGAGAAACAAGTAACTGCTTCACTAGTGTTTATTTTCTGTTGTTAGATGAAATTGAATTACAGAATCACTCACAAAATGGTTTGAGTGGGAAGGGGATATAAAGCCCACCCAGTGCCACCCCTGCCATGGCAGGGACACTGCCACTGTCCCAGGGTGCTCCAGCCCCAGTGTCCAGCCTGGCCTTGGGCACTGCCAGGGATCCAGGGGCAGCCACAGCTGCTCTGGGCACCCTGACCCGGGGGCAGCACCAGCCCCTGGCCTGGTTAAACCTCCTGAGATCCCCCGGAGCCACTCCTGGGATGTCCAGGTCCCTCTGGATGCCACCCTGTCCCTCAGGGGTGTCACTGCACCCTCAGCTCAGTGTCACCTGCTGGGTGTGCCCTGGATGCCTCTGTCTGTGTCACTGGTGCAGATATTGAACATCACTGGTGCCAGCACCGACCCCTGAGGGACACCACTGGGCACTGAATGTCCATCGGGATCTTGACTTGTTCTCCACTCCCCTGTGGATGTGCCCATCCAGCCAATTCCTAATCCACATAACAGCCAAATCCATCTCTCTCCAGCATGGAGAGCAGGATGCTGTGGGGGTCTGTGTCAAAGGCTTTGCAGCAGCCCAGGTAAATGTCATCTGCAGCCTCCCTTGTCCACTGACAGAGCCTCCCTTCAGAGAAGGCCACGGGGCTGGTCAGGCAGGACTCGCTCATGCTGAGCCCATGTCCCCAGTCACCTCCTGTCCCCCCCTCTCAGCAGAGCATCCAGGAGGGGCTGTCCCAGGAGCTTCCCAGGCACAGAGGGAGGCTGACAGGGCAGAGTTCCCAGAGCTCCTCCTTTCCACCCTTTCTAAAGAACGGGACAATGTTTCCCTTTTTCCAGTCACTTGGGGCTTCACCTGAGTGCCAGGACATTTCCAGTACTTTGGAGAGTGGCTTGGCAACTCTGACCTTCTGTCTGACAGACCTGTAGAAGCCTTTCCTGTTACTTTGTGTGGCTCTTGAGAGGTTCAGCTCTAGCTCTGCACTGTCCTTCCTCACCCCACTTCCTACACGACCCACGCTCACCTCCAGACTTTTCCCAGGACACCTCTCCTTTCCCACTGCCTGTGGATTTGCTTCTGTCCCTTTCCTGTGTCCAGCAGGTCCCTGCTCCTTGGTCTCTTGCCTTCCTTGCCAGGTTCTTGCTCCTGTGGATCACTAGCTCTTGAACCCTATGGAAGGCTTCCTTAAAGATCCTTAAGATACTTCTATTTAACAGAGAATCAATTAGTTACTGGCAGCACATCAGCTGTATTTGTTTGTTTTAGAAAACAGCATAATGGATGCATTTTGAAATTCAAGGATATTCTCTTCATTTTGGACAGTTCTTAAACATTTCTTGCTGAAATGGAATTTTCCACTTCTCTAGGTGGGCATTAGAAAAAGCCATTTTGTCGTGAGTACCTTCCCCTAATCTGCACCACAAGTGGGCAGGGTGAGATGACCTTGTCACCTTGTGGACGAAACAAGGTGTCAAGAACATGTTTATTTCTGAATATGATTGTCTTTTCCCCAATTCCCCCCATTTCCTTTCCACTTTTCCTAAAGTGTTTTTTTCTTAGATCTTTAAAACCAAAGCACGAGTTTTCTTAGACCTTAAAAATAATAATCAGTCCTACACGCAGGCCTGCTGCAGTTAATCATGAGTATGACATGGGGTTTCAGGAAGAAATAATTGGTAAAAAGGCTTGGATTTGGGCTGGGAGCTCTGGGACCTCCTGCCTGCACCTCCTGTTGCCATTGTCTTGTCCTTTACATTTTTTCCCCAAACCTGTAAAATTTGCTGTCTTGTAAAGTGGGGGAAGTGAATATTGCCATCTCCAAAAGTTTTTAATGGTCTTAAATATGAAAGAGAGATTATACATTATTAGAAATATAAATAGAAATTAACAGAAACAATTTGAGTACTAATTTGAGTACTAACTTTGCTCTGATCAAATTTTCAAAAAAACAATTTACCTTCGTTTTCTCAGTGTTCTGTTTCCCCTTACCTGTTCTATGCTGCTGGAGCCAGAGTTTGACATTAA
This sequence comes from Dicaeum eximium, assembly GCA_013396995.1. Lineage (NCBI taxonomy): Eukaryota > Metazoa > Chordata > Aves > Passeriformes > Dicaeidae > Dicaeum > Dicaeum eximium. The sequence goes on along the minus strand of VWZP01008427.1, from coordinate 104,218 downwards.
TTTTTTGGGGCAGGTTTTTAGCCAGGGTAACACAGTGTAGCCTGATCAAAGTCAAAAGGAGTACAACAATATTTACAGTTATGTTTGCTAGGAATTTATCTGGAGTTATTTTGGTCACAAGAGCCTTTGACCATGTTGCACAAGAGTGTTACAAAATATTGTGGTGTGGGAACACAGGCATGAGCATCGTTAGCATTTTTTTCAACTTTTAGGAGAGTGGCAAATAGAATAAAGACTTTTGTGCAAAAAAAACAGAAGCTGGAAAAAACTTTCAATTAATATATGCATATTTTTGTTTTAATTTATTATTTTTTATTAAAATTTTGGTAAACCAGTTGTCACAACCCCACCCCTCCCATTCAAAACCTTGAAAGGGGGTTGCATTTGTTAATTTTTGGTTAATTTAATACAGATGTATAAAACTTTGCTTCAAGAGATGTCAGAGTCAAAGGAATATTCTCATACAAAAATGCTCCGTCTTCAATTGGTTCTGCCAGTTTTCTGAATGTCCATTGTGCAATTAGTTATGGTTAATAAATGGCCTTATAAGCCTGATTAGCTCTCCACCACCATTAATGATCAAACGTTTTGCCTCTGTGTCTCTTTAATTCTCTTACGGTCCAAATTAATTTTACTTAATGGTCACAGTTTTCCATGTCCCAGCTGGGATCTCACAGATCATTTCTAGACTGACATCAGTGTATTCATGTGCTTTACCAAAATTACTTCAAATTCCACATTTATGTTTGCTTTCATGGTCTCATAATCATTCTTTATTGTTATATATTTATTCTGCCATAGATTGATTAAAATATATATTCTGTTAATTTGTAGGTGTGCTATCGATTTCCCAGTTAACACTTGATAAATTTTATCCCTTTGAGGGTCATCCTGTCCATCTGTTTCCTCACCAGTCATGTTCTGATCCTTCACTGCTGAGACCTTTAACTTCAATAAACTGCCAAATTTATTTAGTGTTACGAATTTTATTGGTAACACTACTTCAATGCCCATAAATGAACAAATACCTTTCACCTTCCCTGTGTTTCCCAGTGTTCCATGAAGGGTTTGCACAGGTCCTCATGGGATTGACGTCTTTAGGTCACAGACGGGCTTGGGTTGGAAGAGTTGTGACAGTTTTTTGAGCTTTTAGTTCAAAAATAACTTAAAAATGAGCAGAGTAAACAAAACACTCAATGTTTTCCCAAGCTGAAAGGTGTCACAAATAAAAGGGAATATAATTCTGACAGAGGCAAAAGTTTTTCTTCCTCTAAAATTGCTGACACCCTATTCCTTTAAAAGCCTCAGCCATAAAGCAGACTGGCTGCTGGTATCTCAGTAAATTATGTATTTCAAAGCATGAGTTGTTTATTTTCTTAATAATAATAAATAATAAAGTGTTTGGTTTATATACTAGGAGAGGCTGAGTACTAAGGCCTTAATAATCTACATATTTACATCTGTTGGCAGAAAAAAATATTATTAATGTTAATTATGATTAAAGATTATTAAAAGATTAATGTGTTAAAATATTATTAGTGTGAACTTTATTTTTAATTTAATTTAAAGTTTTCTCTAATATTTACAAATGCAATAAAATAAGGGTGCCACGATTAATTCATTTAGTTTTAATCCTAGTCAAATGGTAACATTTGCAGGTTCTGACATCTGTCCATCTCTCCACATGCTTATACTGTACTTTAATCTGGTTTATAATGTCCACCTTCAAGTTCACTCTAAGTAGTTTTTAGCACAAAATCAAGAGAGAAAATCTTGGCCAGGCTCACATCCAAACTTCTCCTTATGTCTCTAAGTTCAGAATTTACAAGGATTTTGTACTGAATTCTTACAGCTCTGTCCTTGAGTATCAAAGTCCTTAAATCCAGTGAGATAAGGTTTTAAAGCTCTTCCTTTACGAGATATTTTCATGTCAGAGTCGTTGAATTGGCTCCTTTCATTTAATGGTCTCAAAAAAAACCACAAACCCACAAACAAAACAAAAAATACCACCAACAAAAACCACAAAAACAACCTGTAAACAATCCTTTGAGGAGGATAAACAGAAAATTCCAGTTACTGCTGGCAGGCTGTTGGGGTGGAATGGCCAGTGAAGGTCCTGGGTCGGATGAGCTGCACTGACAGTGGTTGTTGGGGGAACCCTGCCAAAATTGGCACATGGTGGGACAAGAGGGGTCATTATGGAGCATTAAAGCTCCTTGGGAGCAGAACCATGGGAGATTCGTGTATGCTCTTCATTTCTCTGCATCATTTTTAACTTACAGAAAATTACCCAAAAGCTGACATCAACACTCATATCCTTCTCATTTTTTTGAGACTCTGTGATTTTCATCTTTTGATTTTCAGTTACTTGGTGTTTTTGGTCTTCTTGTGTGATTTGCCATTCATTGTCATATTTGTCTAGAGATTTTATCACTTTGCATATTAGCAAACCATAATTTATATATACTTCTACATGCTTCAATTTTTTTTTTCACCACATAAAATAGCCATTATTATTTTTCTTAATGTTTTGTACAAGAAAATAAGCTTTGGTTCAAGAGTAAGTTATCCTAAGAAATCATATCTGTTAATTATTTAATTTGTAGCTCTGAACTTTATTCCAATGTTTTTATCTTGTTCCTTTCTTCCCAGTGAGATGAGATTTTAAATTCCATTTGCTGTACCTTGGATGGGATTGGTGCAGCTGAAGCCTTCTGTTAGTTCCATGAAAACCTGAAATGTTTGAATGGGTTTGTTAAGCTTTGCAGTCTGAAACTCTTCCTCCAGGTCTTTGGTCATATTCTTGCCTCTCAAATGCAGTGTTCAGTGACTCTAATGATTCTCATATAACGAGTCATTTCCTCCTCTAATTTAAAAAGAAATGACAGCGCAAATTAAATGCACAGAGAACATGTTTTGTATATTTTCAGGTTGTATGAATAGTGCAAATTAAATGGACAAATTATTTCAGAAAGCCGTTCTACTGGGTGATTTGACCTAGACAAGGTTTGAGCAGAACATGGGAAATTCCAGGTAAAAATAAGGAAAACCTTTTTTACATCACCTTTGACAAAACTCTGGCACAAGGTTGCCTAGAGAAGTTGTGCTGTCGTTTTTTGGGATACTCATAGCTTGTCTGGTCAAGTCCCTGTTCAGCTGAACCAGCTTCGGGGAGGCTGGAGTAGAGGAATTCCAGAAGTCTCCTCCAGAAGTCTCCTCCAACCTAAATTATTTGGTGATCCTATAGTAATTCCTAAAAATGGGGATATTTGTTCTCAGTGCCAGTAATGCTGCCAGCACTGCAAGCTTTGCAAGGATCAAAAATGACAGATATTAAGGACAAGAACAAGAACAAAGCTAATTGGAAGAAACTGGGGACTTTGTTCCAAGCCATACAGAATTTATGGAAGCAAAGGGAAGTGGTTAAATTTTTTTCTTTTTTTCTTCTGTTTTTTTTTTTTCTTTTTAAAAGGAATACATGTCATAATGGTTTTATTTGGCTTATTTCCTTCTGTGGGACACTGAAAGAAATACTTTAGTTTACTGCATTTTCTCCTGTTGTCTCAGGCTGCCCCACAATGACCAAACTAATGATTCTGGGATAACTTGCCTGATTTTGAGTGATTTCACATGACTTTACATGTGTAAGAAAAGCTCTGTCTGGGCAGTAGCAAGAGCTGAAAGTGGTAGCTTTTGAAGTGGACACTTTTACAGTTAATCTTGGGCATTAAGAACAACTACTACAGTAAAATTACACCTCTGAAGAATTCACAGGCAATTCTGAAGTTTTTCAGTGTAGTGTGTTACTAGGAGTAAAGCACAATGTCATGTTGAACAGCACGTTACACACAGACATAAATGCAATTATATGTGAATTTTAAAATCAATATACAAATGAAAATACAAATGTAAAGGTATGCCTTATAAATCACAGCTGGATTGAATGAAAACCACACCATTCTCACAGTAATGTTTTATGTCAGAATGACAACTCCTAATTGAAATTGTTGCAAATATTTGCATGTCTTTCTTGATTTTAACCTCCAGCTCTGTAAACCATTCTGCTTTAGTTATGATGCTGCTCACCTGTGTTGTACACAGTTATGATTCTTAGGTTCAACTTATTTTCTTTTAAATGTGAGAGACATAAAACAGTGTAATGATTAAAAACCTCAACCATTTCATCAACTCAGGATAGCTGTTTATAGGAATCTGAAATTTGGCAGAGGGTGACAAAAGTACTAGGACATCTTGGTTGCATTAAAAATTCATGGTTAAAAAAAAAATCAGTGGTGTTTCATCTACTTAGGTAGCACACTTCAGGGAAAATACCAGTATGTGGTGGATCTGTAGGATTGTAACCATGAAATGTTTCTTGTACTCCTGTAAAAGTACAGCTGCTTTATTGAGTTTGGGTAGTAGAATTTTTTTTACAGTCCTTGGAAGTGAGTGTATTTGTGAGAATCTTACATTTAGCTACTGTTGGAGATTTTTCCTCCAAATCAAATCCATAAAAATTTAGAGGGAGCAGAAGGAACAGCATCCAAATGCTGTTTGTATGAGCAGGACTCAGACATTTCTGCCTCTGCGCTCCCTGCTCTGCTGCCTGGCTGCTGAAATCTCTCTGAGGTCACACCAAAAAGGGTATTTGCTGAGTTTGATATGAAATCATCTTGGATATCAGAACATCAAGTCCTAAGTGGTTAAAAGAATCAGCAGGGACCTGCTTATTGATGTAATCTTGCAGTTCTTCCTGAGGGAAACTACTCCTACCATACTTACCTTGAAACAAAGTTATAAATCTTCTAAGTAATCGTTTATTACAGAAATAAACCAATTCACTGAAAACAGGAGTTACGAAGTGAGTTGCTGTAATGTTGTGTGCTGCCATCCTGTCACATGTTCTGTTATTTTGGGTGATGGTTTACATTATATTCATTACATTTTGTCTCTAGATATGTCCTTTATTTAAAAATACAGAGGTTACAGATGAGATCATCTCAGGATTTTCTGAAGACTCACCAAGGGCTGTAATTTTTCAGATAAATCACTGATAGGTAGCACAGGTGTAATTAATTTCAACTTCAGAAGACACAATCTCTAAGTACCACTTAAACACATTACACTACCATTACTATGACAATAATGAGCTTTAATTTATTGCCACTTTAAATTTTGGCTATCTTATCCAGTAGCACAAAAAGAAATGCTCTTGTGTTTAAAAATACTCAGCAACAGCTGTTGCTTTACCAGTATGGAAAAAAAATCACAAAGCATCTGACAAAAAGAGGTTGAAATGCTGGATTTTGGGCTTAAATTTGTTCATTTGGTTGCTGGGTAAAGGCACAAGGAGGGTTTGGGTTTAACACTTGTATAAAGTAATGAAATTTTGCCTTAATGGTTTAAATTGTACAAGGAGTACACTAGGCAGTGGTGTGCTCTGGAGACACACTTAGTCTGGAACCAAAAACAAAGTGCTGGGAAGAAGGCTGAAAATATAGATGGAGTTAAATGCAGAAGGCAGAAAAATGAATATGAGCTGAGAAGTTTTAACTGTTTAAATAAAAGTAAGGATGGAGTCAAAGGAATCTCAATGTATCTGATCGTCATCAACTCTTTTGCTCCAGATAATTGGCTTATTTTCTCACTGTAGCTCTCTTTTATTCACTGCTTCTGCTGGATTTGTGGGGAAATGTCCGAGTTCTCCATTCCCTGTCACTTTGCAGTGCTTGGTGTGGAGCTGTTGAAGAGAAGAGTTTTGGGTATTGTTGAGCAATCAATGACACTGGTTTTGGTTTGGCAGCAGTATAGACCCTGAATTCCCCAATCACACATGATTCCAAGGCCAGTCATGAGCACGTAGGACCTTAAATACCATCAATTTTTAGGTTCTAATCCATGTAACGAGTCCCACACACAGACTGTGTTCAAGTCTTGTGTGAATAAACAAATGGGTTTCCCATACATGATTAATGGTTTCACGTGCCTAAGAGTGTGCATGCTGAAATTCAGACAAAAAAAATTAGAGGTTATCTGTCTTCTCCTTTTAGGAAAGATTATAGTGATTTATAACTACTGGGAAGGCCTAGGTTGGAACTTTATTTTCCATAACGCCAAAAACTTTAGTGTGGGTTATTTTAGTCATGGTAGTTGCCATTAATTAGAAATGGTTGAAAGATTGTGACAGGGGGTTAGTAAAAGATGTAGTTTGTTTAGGTATGACCTAAAGAAGACCCAGTTTGGATGATTAGCAACAAAAAATACATGATGTTTTGTTAGTTGCAGTATCTCTTAAGAGTCTTAGGGTGGATATTCCCGTGAGTGAACTTTATACACTTTATAAAACTCAATAGAAATCTCAAGTAAAATTTTCTCCAGTTTCAATTTGCTCCATGACAAGCTTGTGAAATTACAAAGATGTTGAAGTTTTATTTTGCTAATTTTGAAGAACTGTAAGCAAGACTTGGATAGAATCTGTGTTATTTGGTCATGATGTATCTTACACGTTAAAATTTTTATTGGTCTCACAAAAGTCAGCTGTTGACAGTGAACTGTGCCAGGTTTTCATCTTTTAAGTTATTTAAAAGTACATTTCTGTTCATGTTTTCACTGAGCAACCAGAATGCTATTTAACAAAAAGTTAAACCATGCCCAGAGAAATCTGCTATTTCATGTACAGCATCACTCAGGGTTTCTTAAAAGTCTGTAGAAAGGGGGGAGATTGTGGAGCAGAAAACGACCATTATAGTTATTAATTTTGATAATTACAGTTATTGTAAAAAAAATTGTACTGAGTCTCTGTGTCTCATGAGACCCTTCCATAAATTGTGGTTTTTTCCTGGCCTTAGAAGTGAGTCTCAGAAGAGGTGGCCTCCCAAAATCACGGGCAGCCTCATAGGCCACTTCAGTGTGGTTTTGAAAGGAATACACTTGAAATAATCACAGGTTTGCATTGTTAGCCAGGTACAGGAATATAAAGTTTGAGATGAGGGTCCAGATCAATCCCCAGGTTAGCAGCAGCTTCGTTACCACCTTTGAATTTTTTGTTTCTGGGTAAAATCCTGGTCAGTGCAGCAAAACCACTGACTGCCTAGACTCTCATGGGAAAGCAGAGTGAAATGTTGATGCCCTAGGAGGGAGCCTAGATTTTCCCTCAGCTGTACCCCCAGTTGTACTCCCCAGTAGCTTCATTTTTGTGAGACAGGAAAGGTTCTGTATGGCCATGGGAACAGAGATGTCAACACCAGGTCAATTCCCCTCTCTGCCTCATTTTCAGCAGAGACTCAGACCCTTGTGAACAGCTCCAGATACAGCATGGGTCACCAGAATAAGTTGCATTTAAACATATTCTTATTATCTGCTGAATTTAAAAAAAAACCCCCACAATTACTAGGCTTGTCTGCCCATATATTTCACAGTTATTAATAAGTATTTCTCCACCACCACCAGAGCCTTGAATGGCTCCCCAGTTCCATCACCTCTACTCCTCTAGCTGCAAGAAGGTTCTGTTGTACCAAATCTTCTTGGATTTAGGCTGCTTTTGTGAGGCTTTTTCACTGGGCCATGCCATGCAGAGGTTGATTGAGTCCAAGTGTATGTTTTGAGTGTCCTGGATCAATAAGCAAACGTGGTCACTGGAAAGAGTTGAAACTGGGACTTGAGAGTCCTCTTCTGCCGCTCTCCTTATTTTGGGTGTTTGGCAGTTTTTTGCAGCTCTGCTCCTGCTTTGTGCAGGCTGAAAGCCCTGGTCCTTCAGAGGAATATTTCTTGAGGTTGTGTCTGCTGGAGCAGGGAGTCGAGCAAGCAGACTGCTTCCATTCCCATTTTCACCAGGTTCCTTATAAACACATTGCTGCAGGAATGTTCTTGAGACAGTCTGCAGATAAAACCCTTGAGCAGCTCCTGTTTTATCTGCTCAGAAGTGAGGCTGCTGTTCCTTTGCATCAGCCTGGTTTCCTGCTGCTCCATGACTGACCTGGATCCAGGCAGTTTCTATCACAGCTTTGCACAGTACCTCTTGAAGTGCAAAGAAAAATCTTAAAATTTGCTTTAAATCTGCAGGATTTGAGCAAGATTTTTGCCATTTTGAATTAATCTTCACCAGTGTTTGGGCAAAACATACTGGACACTCTCCAGGTTGTAAAGATTTTGACCTTGGTGCAGCAAATAAATGAAATAAATATAAGCATTGAGGTCCAGACATGAATTAGGGCAATGTGTGCATTTGAAAGTCCTGGAAAATTAGCCAAAAGCTGACATCAACACTCAGATGCTTCTCAATTTTTCGAGACTTCATTATTTTAATGTTTTGATTTTCAGTTGCTCGGTGGTTTTGGTCTTCTTGTGTGATTTGCCATTCATTGTCATATTTGTCTAGAGAGTTTATAACTTTGCATATTAGCAAACTTATGGCTTATATATACTTCTTACCATTACTTAATAATTTGTTTCAAAAATTAGGCTGGTTTTAGTTGTGCTGAATGGAGGCCATGCTCAGTGTGTAAAATCAGACAAAGATTTTATCTCTGCTATTAAGGGAAATATGGATACTGGTATAATTTGGATCTAGAAAAATGCAGTATACCTTTGGGATAGACTGGTTTCCATGACAACACTTTCTTTTGTATTTTTTTAGGCTAGAAATGATGGGCAGAAGCTGTTTTATTCAGCAGTGGTTAGGTCAGTCCATGGTTTTGGTTAATTAAACAATGCCAGAATACCCAAAATTGCTTGTCTTGTGGTCTCCATGTAACCTGGCTGCAGCAGAGAAATAGATTGGAAGGGCCCAGTCCTAAAGGGAATTGGCTAAATATTGGGAATTGTTTTACACTGGCCATTGTTCATCACGGAAACAAATGGATAATCTTTCTTTTTCCAGTTCTGTGCTCCACTAATCAATCTTTCCAATGCAACAGTCAAGTTCAAGGTGCCTTGAGTGCTGTGGGTGCCTCAAAGCACCGTGAGCCTGGGTTTTAGTTTCCAATATCATAATGACCCAGACTTATTTGTAATCTTTGGCCTTTTAATTTTTTTTTAATCTTTGCTAATCTACTGTAAATTGTTGTTATATCCTGTGCACACACACATATTGCAAAAACAGAAGGTCCCACAATGAATTCTCCCAAATCCCAAATCCTCCTGACTCCATTGATTATTTCTCCCCGTGGTTGTGAAATTCCTGTTCTTGTTAATGAGGTTCCCATATATAATATGAGGACATTAAGTTTTTTCTTATATAGCTGTAAAATATATTAAATATAATGATGCAAGTGACCTCGTTTGATGAGGGGAGGATGCTAATTTTCCAAATCAGTTCAGAAGTGGAGAACTGATTTGCCATATTTCTGAAGAAGACTTCCATCTGCTTTATTTTCATTACAAATCCATAATTTCTACAGCTGCAGAAGGTGTTCACCACCTATGACTCTGCAGACTGTCACTGTGCAAGTTTCCTTGTGTAAAATCCAATTTTTTGGGGTGTATCCCTTCTCATTATAAAGGCTCTTCAGATGTTGTTACGGGTTGTAAGATTTCAGTTTCTTTTCTTTTTCTGATCTGATCGTGGAGGGTGTGAATTGCAGACATGCTTTTAATATTGCTTTTTAAGATGGAAAAAAAAAGAGCACCTTTTAGATTTAATAGATTTTCATTGATTTTTGTACTTTTCCCATACAGCCATTAGCACAGCACCTTGGCAGAACGTGATAATGTTTTAGCATCAGATGAGATTCTGACTTCAGTGTTGTTTATCAGGGATTCACAAATAGTTCTGCAGCCTCTGAGAAATCCAAATAGTAGGTGATAATTAAAAGCTTATTTTTGAAAATCATCTAAAAATATTATAATGTTTTATAATTTTGTTTTTAGGACTTGCTTTGTGTAACTTCACATTCATGCTTGTTCAGTTAAAGACTTAAATATGTCTTCAAACACTAAGCTAGGCTTAATTATGAAGAAAACTCACTATTCATAATTTAATAATCATGGGCATGTTTATACTTTCCTTTGTATTTTACATTTCTAGGGAGTTATTTTTGCCATCCTCTCTTTGAATTGGAGAAGAACTTATTATTTCATGTTCTTTTCAAGCCTATATAAACTTCATACCTTCACAATACTTTCATGAAAAAATATTTTTATTTACCATCTGCTTGCTTTCCTCTGTGTTTCGAACCCCAGAACACATCATACCATTGAATTGGAACTTGGCTTAGTAGGATTCTTCTTAAAAATTGATTGTTTAGTATTTAATAATTTAAGTTTTGAGCCCTGGTCATTCTGGTACCTTCAAAGTTTGAAGTGAGTGGAGTTTCAGTGAATTCCTTTGAAAAAGAAATATTGAAATAAGAGAATCTTTAGGGAGCAACATGAAGAATATTCTTTATCAAACAAAGAGCCTCACTTTGTTTTTGAGCTTGGCTTCACAGACTTCTGAGCTGCATGACCAGCCCTGGAATATCTTTGTAAGGGCAACAAATATATCTATTTTAAATATTTCTGTTCCAAGTGTGGTGAAAAATCATCTATTTTCAAAACTCTGCTTGGATTGTGCCCATTACCCAAGAAAGCTCTTTAAGGACTATTTATTTAAGTAACATTGGCCACAATTTTACTGTTCTGCGTCAGATGACAGCTATTCCTGTAGAATTTACCTTTTTTGTTTTTTTTCTTTAAGGGGTTACCATGTATTTAACTGGAAATACCTTTTGAAACTAGCAGGAGTCACGTACAGTGCTTAATTCCTTTTAAAGTGTGTTTATAGTAAATTTAATATTGAGCAAAATTAATACAAGATCTTGCTACCTGAGATGAGTTAATGCAGAATGCACAGACTGAAATACAGATAATTCCATTTGGGCATCACAAAAAGCTGTTTTACTGTGGCAGCAGTAAAAATTAAATGTGACTCTAGCTGTTTCTCCCAGGAGAAGAGAAGTGGTGATCAACCAGATCTTCTGGTAGTGGTGATCAACCAGAGCCAAGTGTGGGTAAAACCCTGCCTTGTCTTTCTATCTTTTCATCATAACCCTTGAAGTTTATCCTTAAATCCCCTCACGTGAGGCTACTTCCAAGTTTCTGGAACAGGAAAAGAAATCTGGAGATTTCCAGTGGGAGGTGCAGCATCTTTTAAAGCTGACCAAGACCCTCGTGTGGGCACTGATTTTGCAGAGAGCCCCTCAGGGCCGGGAGTGCTGGGCCAGGGGTCCCCATGGTGCAAAGGCTCGTGCCACAGCCCTTTCATTCCTCCCACCAACACAGCCTTCGAGCAAATATCTGAAACAAATGCATTCTTTAAAGCTCTTCTCCAGACCCCGCTGGGAGAGGGAATCTCTGAAATGGTTTGAAACCAGCCCAGGCAGGAGCTGCTGCTGGGGCCCGTGGGGTCTGTCACAGGCTGGTTAAAGTGTGAAATATAAAGGAAAAGGTTGCACCAGGAGACAAACCAAGAGTTTCTCTGAATGTTGAGTTATTCCTTGGACCTTTCTAAAATCATCCCTCAAAACTCTTAATTTCAGTCACTCATTGCAGTAAAAAGGATCAGATATTCCCTGCCCTCAGTTTTGTCTGACCTCAGTACCTGCTTGTAACTCATAAATTGAATAATTCTGGAGTAAGAAGTTCTTCTTCCAACATAACTTAATTTTGAATGAAATTGACATAAATCTCATTAGGTGAGATTTATCCTGGGGCAGATGCAAGCAGTGTAGATGGCTGTAAGTGCACTCTCTTCCCTTAAGTTCTGGGAAGGTTTTAACAATTCAACTGCTCCATTTCTTAAGAAGAACTTTATCCTAGGGGTTTATTTCCCTCTTTGCTACCAGGCAGTAAAAAGAGTCCAGCTGTACTTACTTTATATTTACTCCATCTCTCTCCTCCACTGTAAGCTAGCAATACTGTAATTACAGGGCTTTTGTTTTTCTCCCTGCTGAATAAAATTAATCATTTCTGTTACTGATACAGGTATTTTTTTTCTGTGGTATCTGTGATCCCCAGCACTTCTTTGTAAGAGAAGCAAGTGATGTCCCACCCTTAATGTTTCCTTTCCTGCTGCTGAGGGAAGAGGAAGGAGTTGACAGTTTACACACAAGGTCTCCTCAGTCCCCAGAGAAGTTATATCCTGCTTGGTCTGGAGTTTTTTAGCCCCCCCAAGTACAGACTGCTGATTTCTATTAAGATACTCCTCATTGTTATTACTACACCAAAGAAACTGCTATTTATTTAAATATAAAATGGATGTGCAAGATTGTAGGAAACTGTTAAGAACCATTAAATAACAAGGTGACTTTTCAGGGAAGCTTCATTTGCTCTTTTTGAAAATATATATCAGGAAAGGCTTTAGTTTTTCTTTGATGATAGTTTTCCCCTCCTTCCTTATTTATTTAATAATTTAACTTTTGGATAGCCATTGCTATGAAGCTGAAAAAGTTGTTACTGTTAAGTACCAGTGCCTCAAAGTGCAATGCCTGTATTAGCTGTAGATATTAACATTTCGGTTGCAATGGTATTATTTAAAGTCTTAAGTGCAGCAGTGAATCACAACTTGACTCAGTTTGTGAGAACTGAGGTGCCTCACCTCTGGAAATTCAGTTCAGAAGGTTTTTGCTGTATCATATGGCTCTGAAATGGTGCTTTAGTGCTACGGAAATGCTGTGCTTATGCCTCATAAAGGAGTCCAAGTGGTGCAGAACACGCGGGTCTCTCCCTGAGGAAAGTATGAGGACAAAATGAACCTCATTTTAAACAAGGGTTAAAATATTTTCTGAGCTCTGATGAAATCGCTGCTCAGTGTTTTCCCTCTTCTGAAGCAAAAATGGTGCACTCAGAAATTCCGAACTCTGAAACTGCCAGCTCTGGAGTTCAGCATATACAATGGGAATGAAAAATTTCTATCTTTAGGCTTGGTGTGGGAGGCATTCTTTGAATATTCGTATCTTAATTTCAAAGACGTTGAATACCATCAAGATAAACAGATTTCTGTGCCCAGCACTTTGGGGATCTCCAGGTGAAAGGAAACTTGCTCTTCATATGGATATTAAGTGACAGAGTCAGTATGATAGGCCAGAAATGAAAAATGTTACTGAATTGCAAATGAATATGAAGCAGTTCTGATTTTTTTTTCTTAGCCTACTGGAGCAATTCTCTGAACAAAAAGCACGACAGGCGTGTGAAATAAATGATAATATAAGGGTGTGAGAGTAATTATTGCTTCATTATATGGAAGTAATTTCTTTCCAGGGAAGGAAAGAACCCCTAAAATAAAGTTTTCTTGTTGTCTTTGTCCTCACCTTTTAGAATACTTACATTTTATATGTATCTAGGGATGCAGAGTTTTTGTTTTGGGCTGGGGCTGGCAGGCCCAGAGCATCACCTGCAGGCTAGATAAAGGGCTGTGCCCAGGGGAATGCCAGAATTTAAAAATTCTGTGCTTCTTAAAAAACCCTTTTTTATCTAGGGGTGATCTTTAGTCCTTTTTGCAGTGTTTGCAATGTTATCAAAAAAAAAAAACCCTAACAAAAACCAAATAAATCAAACCAAAGCAGAGAACTGGAATGGTTTAGTGCCTTTATTTCTAAATATAATGTTCATTGCCTTCTAAATGAAGGAAAAGGTGGTTCTTGAGTACTCAGGCAACAGTTTGGGGAGTTATATGGAGGTTATATTTTGTTCTTGCTTAGCTGTAACTGATAAGAAAATTCGTGGGTAAATGTTCTGTGAGTTTACAGTTTGGCCTGGTCTTAGGACAACGTGCTGGTATCAGGAGCCACAGATGCAGAGGGGCTGTGCCAGGAGAAGCTGGGAACTGTTGCACTTTTGGCAGGTGATTAATGACAGGCTCTGTGAGGAATGTGAAAAAACACACTCAGACAGATAGATTTGTGCTCAAATTTAAAGTATGTAACATTTTGAATGTGGCAAACAATTTTAAAAAACCCCAATCTCTTATTTTTAGGGGGAATTTTGGTTCATTTAGCGTTAATTCCTTGCAGAGTTATCATGCTTTTCTGTGGAATTAACACGAGCTGAAATTTAACCCTTCACTAACATTTAGTTTCGGGAAGGAAGAGACGTGGAAGGTTTTGTGCATTGTGTACTTCTTATTTTGCTGGCGGTGATGTATTGTTTTTGTCCAAGAGTTGTGCTGTGCAGGTCTCCAGCTTAGGTAGAGTCCCCATGACAAAACCTGGCTGGTGGTGCTGGCCTCTGCCCAGCTCATCCTCCTGCTTCCTGGAGAATTCCTCTTCAATAATTTAAACTTGTTTTGTTGTTCACAGCACTCTGTAGGTATGTTCAGAACCGTGGCCAAAGGCTGCTAAGTCTGGCTGGAAATAATAGCTGTGCTTCTTAAATGGGTAAACAAATTAAAAATAAGTATTTTGGGTTCTTTTCTTTTTTTTTCTCCATCTTTTTGCCTTTTAGGTGTTGTACATGGGCATCACTAACACGGTGTTTGTCCGCAGTGAGGAGCAAAGGAATTTAATCCTTGCGGGTTAAATCAGACTTTCCTGCTGCTTCTAAACATGGGTTTGTGTGGTTCCTCTTTAGAAAACAGGATCCTGTAATTAAATCCTGAGGCTCCACACGCCCCGTGTCACAGTGGCTTCTTGATACATCTCAATTTCCTTGGAACACAAAAATCTGAGTGTCTCAGCTCCTGGTCGAAAGTGAACATCCAGTGTCAGACACACTCTGAAATGTCTCCGTGTGATTATGAAGTGGTCCTATTTTATCATATAACCACAATAAAACAACCACAATAAAATAACAATTATAACTCTAGGAAGAGGATGTGTAAAGGTAAAATTATGTCTGTTACACTTTTAGTTATTTTGTTTTCTACACCTTTAGGTCTTCTCTGAAATTAAAACTCTCTCATTGGCACATAAAATAATTCTGAGCCATAGTTTAGATACAGAAGATGTTACAGAGTAGGGAAGCTGGAGAGACTGTAGCAGGAAATCCCTCTGTTCTCATTAGTTTTATCTTTTTGGATGAGGACTGTGCCTGTGGCAGAGGCAGGGTACTAGGTGGGACAGTTCTATTCCCCATTTGTTTTTGCCAGTAAGAGTTAAACTCAAAAATGTGGTTTGTTTTTCCAGGCTCCCATTAAGTCTTAGCAGCTAAAGCAAATCAAAAGAGGTAAAAAGGACTGGTGGATCAAGGAATTGGGAGGAGCCTAAAGAAGGCAATAAAACAAGATATTTGTTGGATAGGAAAGAAAAGTGAGTGGGAACAGAAGAAGGCAAAGGAAAGAAATAGATTATCCAAGTGCTGCAGCAGTCACTGTCGGTCATACTGGGGTGGTCAAAAAAGCTCAGGTCATGCTGAATAGTTCTAAACTCACTTATTTTGTGTGTCTGGTGCTCCTTTGCTGGGAAGGTTTGCTCCTGTGAAGATTGAAAACAGGTGTAAAACTTCACTGCTCTGTATTTTTTTTTAGCTTCAGATGGTCCTCATTTAGAGTTTTGCAGAGTTGCCCCTTAAAATACTTACTGTAACTTAATTTAAAAAAACCAAAATAGCAAGAATGAATTAAGGTAACTACAGTCCAAAGTACCTAATACAGATGGACTACATGGAAAACTTGATAGTTTTGACATGTCTTAATATCGACTCAATAATATTTACGTTCTGATCACTGAAGACGCTACTGGATCTTTAAAATAGTGCTGAATGTTAGTAACACAGAAGGGTCAGTCACTAAGCTTCCATGAATCTGGTGTTGGGTATTTTGTTTGTTTTTCAGCCTCTGGATATTTCCCAGATTGGGAAATCCCTCAGCCTGAAGAACTCCCAAAACAAACCGAACAATAAAAGCCCAGATTTGGGGTTTTATGAAACAGCCTCTTAAATTCAGAACAATAAAGCAAAATGAACAGAGTAAGCACATGGAAAACACTCCTTACAAGGAGCTGTTTTATCTCCTGGCATGTTCTCCCAGAGGAAGTGATGAAATCGTGGCTGATTTTGGGTGCTTTGAGTGCAGGATGGACGAGGCACAGGCAGCGAGGTGGTGCCTCAGGGCAGCTGACCTGGTATTCCTGGTCCATCCAGAGGTGGAATGCAGCTTTAATCCCGGAGCTGTTGAGCCCCTGGTTGCTCACGTAGGGCTGTTCTTTATATTAATGTGCTTCTCTTTTATTCAGGAAGTGTCTAATGGCGTTGGGGGGAGGGGAAACTCATTAGCTTCCTTCCTGAGTAATATAATTTTTATTTCCTGTTGTAGCAGCAGCCTCAGCCAAAAGCAACAGCCTAAAAAGCGCATGGGGGAGGGTTGCCTGTGCAAAACATTCCCATCTCTGGAGTGAAATGCTGGTTACAAGGATTCTGAGACCCGTGGGCAGTTTTAAGATGCCCTTTCCAGTCAGATTTTGAACCTTCTGCCCTTTCTTCTTTAATTGTGCGGATGGAGGTGACTCAGAACTGCAGTAATGGGAGCATTTCCATTTACCTTCCCCATCCTCCTGCAACCCCCCAAGGTCACCCCAAAAGCCTTCTCCCAGCTCCAGGCATTGGTGGAACCTGTTGGGTCAGAGCCTGGCCAGGTTTGGGGTTTTGGGGGTGCCCCAAGTCTCCCTGTAGGTACCAGACATCTTCCTCTTCACATCCCAACTGTGGCACAACTTGAATTGGAAAACACTGAGCAGCCTTTTCTTACCTCCTGTAATTTTGTCTTGGCACTGTATTGCAACAAAAACTCTTTATTTTATTTTAAAACCTTGCTTCCTGCTCCAAAATAACCAATACACTCAAAACTTGAGGAGCACCACAAGAAGAAGCACTCATAGAGTTGAGGGTTGTTCAGGATGAGAAAGATTTAACAATTACACTGAGAAAAGTAATAAGACACTGTTTGGTTGTTTTTTGGTTATTTTTTTTACAGTGCTTTATCGAGTGTGCCTTTGTCATTGTCATGCTAAAAATGCAGACACTGTCCTGGGGATAAAGAAGGATTTTAAAAATAATTGAAAAACCTGTACAAGTTCATTCCTGTGGCTGATAACAGTTTGTGATAATGTTACCTTAGCCTGAGAAGTAAAAAATTCTTTCCAAGCTTCATATTGCATATATTTAAACTCAGATATTTGTCAAATATATTTGAAAAATACCTTTTCACACATTATACTGTGTTTTAGGGTGGTTTTCAGTCAGAAAATTACAAGTTGTTTGATGCAGTCTGCTTTAGTCAGATTTTCACCAATCTGAAGTAGTTGTGCTAAATGTGAATTTTGCTATGTGTACAATTGCACAAAGTGTGCTGTAAACACAAGTTCATACAGGAATAGCATCAAACTGGGACCAGTAAGGGAAAAAATAACCCCTTGATTGTCCTTCTTCTATACAAACTTTGCACCTTTCTCTTGGATTTTCAGGCTGGAGTGGTAACTTTTTAATTATGCACCAGATGAAATAGACCTGGGTAGGAATTAAATAGTCCAGACATTTTAAAGAGGTACCGAGTTGAGTGTATAGAAAGTAAGAACAGCCTCTGATGTATGTGATATTGATTTGTAAAATATCCATTCCAATGGTAATCACAAAAAATGAGAAAAAAGGCTGTTTTCTGGAAAACAGATCCTGGAAAGACCCTTCCATGGAGTGGTACTTGCAGGGAAAATCAAAAGTGTTTTCTGTTCATTTCACATGAAGCTGGAGGCACAAAGCACACAGGTGAGCAGCTCTAAGGTAATAGCAAGAAAGAAACTTCACCATCCCAGGAATCTGCAGTTCCTTTAATCAGCACTTGCTCTGTGCAGGCTGTTAGGGTAGATGAGGCAGTTAAATTAAGTACTACAATTATCCAGTGTTACCTGACACTTAAGTTTTGTCAGGTTTTGTAGGAAGCACGAATATCCCTCCCCTGGGACCCTCTGCCTGCAGAGACCTGCTCATTTTTGTGTGATGGGCTGCAGTCCCCAGAGAGGGAAAAGGCTGGAGTTGTTCTGAGGGGTTGGAAGAACTGGAAGTGAAGAAGGGGAAATGGTGGAATGGGGGAGCTTCACAGTTCTGTGCCTTGGCTGTCATTCAGAGCAATCCCAATAACGGCTACATTCTCCTCCTCCTCCTGGAAAATGCCTTTGTCGTAGTTTAGTATGGGAAGAATGCTTCAAATTGACTTCAGTTCTCATTTTCTCTCGTTTCCAGCCTGTACATTACATAGTTCTCGTTCTGCTGCTTTTTAACCTGAAGCTTAAACTTAATTCCAAAGACACTGTGGGCCAGGGGCTGTTCAGGTGGCACATGGGTGACTGCTGCTCTCCTGGAGATAATTTTTTTAAATAACAGAGCTAAACTGGATCAGTCTGTACTTCTCCTTCTGTAAGCCTCTCTGTGTTAGCTGAGGAGGAAGCCAGTTTTTTATATATAGTGAAATATGGATTATTGCAACCACTAAGTGCTCACATTAATCTCTGGTGTTTTAGGCCATCTTGGACGGAGTGCTGAGGTGAAGGTGACCCTGACAGGTCTGCGCTCACAGACTCAGTCAGGGATCTTGGGAAAACAGGCTTGCTGTTGTTTTGGATCAGTGTAATGTGACCTGATTTATTTTTATAAACAAGGGGGTTTATACCTGCTTTGCTTTATAACGGTTCCTTCACTGCAAAATGTGCATTTTTAGTGAAGATACATATACACATAATTCTCATTTAAACCGAGTCTGTTTCTATATGCAATCTGTGCCTGTATAAAACTGTTTATGAAGGCAATTTTTCATACCATATTCCTGGGTTTAGCTGATATTTTTTTTCCTCCTTTTTTTTTTTTTTAATGAAGTGCAATGAAGAATTACATGGTGAAGCAGAAGTTTCAGCAATCATTCTTGCATCAGCTGAATTTTGAATCTTTTTCCTTGTATAACATAATGTATTTAAAAATACACTGTCAGTGTTGCTGTTTTCTGTGTGGGTGACCCAGTAGTCCATGGACCAGCCAGGTGGAATAGCTGTGTATGGATCACCATATCTTCAGTGTCCATGTGGGCACCACCTAAAAACCTGAATAATAATAAAATAAACAGAAGAGTAAGATTTTAAATGTGTGCTTAAGAGCTGTCGGAGGTAGTTAACCCTGAAAGATTCAAGCTCTCATTATCCCTGCTATGGATTTTCACACCACAGGGTGTAAAATAATTGGTTCCTCGAGGAGGAGCCACCTGAGACAGGTTCACCTGCTCTGCTGTGTGACCTGGGGAGCAGCGAGTTTGCTCACGTTTGGAGCCAGGGATTTTCCTGGCAGGGCTGTTTCTCCTTGCCCCAACCCTCACCAGCCCTGGGGTGTGTGCTGGGCACTCACAGGCTTGGTTTTCTTGGATCAAATTCCCAAAGAAAGGGAGTTAAGGTTTGGGGTTTCTTTTCCCAAAAGGACATCCAAAAAACAGGTCCTTGGAGAACTGAGCCCTGCTCTGCCTCTGTTGTCTGTGGAGGAGGGATGGATGGATGAATGGATGGATGGATGGATGATGGATGGATGGATGGATGGATGGATGGATGGATGGATGGATGGATGGATGGATGGATGGATGATCGATGGAAATTCCTTGAATTCCCCCTGGGGGGGGCTGGGGGGCTTCTGTTGCTCATTGACTACTCCCTCTAACTTCTTTATAGCAAATAATCACCAGCATGAAAATGTGAGGTCTCCATAAGCTCAGTGCCTAATTCTGGTTTAGCACTTAGAGGTGTTAACTCTCTGCTCAACAAGTTACATTTATCCAAAGATAGATACTCAGGCAACATGAGAAAAATGGGATACTTTAGAGGCTAGCTTTCCATGAGTTTCAAATTTGTCCTATTTTTCTTCAAATGAACATGTACTTGTTAGGGAATTAAGTATTTATTCATCAGCACCTGCACACACAAGAAATACCACTGGTTTCAAAGCAATGAAATTCAGTCTATAGACACTAAAGTGTGTATTGTGTTATGTGTTATGTACAACTAATTCCATTGATAATGGAGCTAATGTTCAAGTAAAACCCCCAAATGGATGCTTCAGAAAGTTTTGTCTATGAAAATGGGCTGTCAGAATTACAGTGTTGTGAAGTCACATGTTTTCACATTTTAGGACAGAGGAATAACTTATGGAGCACAGACTTGGAAAGCAGAGATGTATCCATGGTTGGTATCGTAGTAAATGGTTATTAAAGAGAAATTTCATGACATGAAGGTCCAGTCAAAAACACGCAAATGAACAATTTTTTGGGCTCTAGAGAAGCAGAAAAGCATTTTCATCATGAAGTAAATTCTGCAGTTCAGAAGTAACATTTAGCTCTTTGTGCATATGACTTTTCCAGTCAGCTACATATGGAGACAAAAATTCGTTTTGAATTGTGAGGGAATTACTGAGGGATTTTTGGTGTATTTTCCTTTCTGAAGTGTGCATATATTGCCAGCATTGCTGAATCACTCTGAGGCGACCTGAGGATAACCCCAAACCAGGCTACTTTGCATTTCATAATCAAATTTAGTCTTTCAGCTCACAGCGTATTTGTTCATTTGTTTCATAACTTGGAGAGGACAGAGAGATACAGAAAAACTTTCATCTTAATAATCGCTGTATTCCTAAAATGGAAAAGTACTTGACTCGTGTGGAGTGCTGGGCCATAAGAACTGGGATACAATACTCTGGCAATCTTAAAATCTTTAGAAAATAAAGTGGGTTTAACAATTAGATTAATTAAATGATTAAAAGACACTGTGCCAACCACTTAATTGCTAGGGGAAGTCGGGGTATGAGA
The DNA here is from genome assembly GCA_013396995.1 of Dicaeum eximium. Lineage (NCBI taxonomy): Eukaryota > Metazoa > Chordata > Aves > Passeriformes > Dicaeidae > Dicaeum > Dicaeum eximium. Next base: position 83,481 of record VWZP01008427.1, on the reverse strand, counting down.
TAGTCTTGTCATACTAGTCCAATTAGGACAATTGTACCAACCATGAATTATCTGTAGAGCACGGAAAAAAGTGGAAGAGTGTGTTGGGGAAGAAGGAGGGAAGGATGAGCAGCGATCAGCCCCCTTTGTGCAGCGTGGCGTGTCTTGAGCACAGGGAATATCTGGAATTTAAAAATCCAGCTGGAGACAGAAGGTGTGTGTGAGGAGGAGCATGTTCTTGGGCAGGCAGGGGCCAGTCCCAGGCTCTGCAGTGGCCCTCGCTGTGACCCCGGGGGGGAGCAGGAGCGGAGCCGCGTGGGGAAGGTGCCGAGGATTCTGCGGCTGCCGAGCGAAGCTGCCTCGGTCTCCAGGGAGTCTGGAGGAGGGGTGTAAGTCACTTCTGGAAAAGAAGTAATTTTGTTAAAATATCACTGCAGCTCGGCTCCAGGCTTCAACAGCAGCGTTTTGTGTCCTCAAGTGCCTCTTGTTGTCGGCAGCGTGGTGGTTCCTGCTGGGGCTGACAGTCCTGGGCTGGGACCCTCGCCCTGCACACAAACACACCTGGCTGGGCAGCAGGCCTGGGAATCCACCTCAGATGAGTGCCCTTGCCCTCACAGAAAATGGGCTGAAAGCATTGCTTGAAGTATCATTTCTGAATCCTGATGAAGAGCTTCACTGAAGGAGGGGCTGGGCCCTGAACGGGCTGCCCAGGTGGGCGGTGGAGTCACCGTCCCTGGAGGGGGTCACGAGAAGCCTGGACGTGGCACCGGGTGCTGTGGCTTGGGTGGTGAGGAGGTGTTGGGGCACAGCTTGGGCCTGATGGTCTCAGAGGTCTTCTCCAGCCTGGCTCATCCTGTGGTTCTCCAACTGGGGAAAGCTGGATATTCTGCTCTTCAGTACAGGTCTGTTTTGGGAAAAAAAAATAACCCAGAAGAATAGGCATAAATTGAAAAGAATATCATAGGTTTATTTCCATATCTACAACACAAATTACTCTTGCACCTTTTTGTCAGTGAGCAGTCCATTGCTACCTATTCATAGTACTGATTTTATTAACTTCCGGGCAATAATGAAGGTTTCTTTTAAATAACTTCTCTTTATAATTTTGAGAAAACCTTGTCTGGAAGTTATGTGCTAAATAATCCAAGAAGCAGAAGCTGAGAGACAGGATGGAAATGCTGTCTTTTAACAGGAATTTGAAGCCTTTTTGTTCAATGAGAACAAAGCTTTCCTTAAAATTAATTTATATTCCAAACCAGTAAGCCAATTTTTAGCACTGTAATGCAATTTCTGTGTCTCAGCTAAGCAGGATGAAATCCCCAGACTGAGCACTGGGATACAAACTGTGATCCCACTTCGGATATGGGAAAGCTTTGCTGGAGTGAGATGGGCTTGGGGGTACAATTATTTCTTGGGGAAGAAGGATGGGTGAAGTCTCAGAGGGCACCTTCATTGGCATCATCATTATCAACATTATCAACAGGTGTGCTCTTCCCAACTGACCACATCTGCTGGTGCAAGAAAAGGATTAAATGTGATTTTTTTCCATGTGCATTGATGGCATCATTATTTTGATTATTCTTTTTTACCCATAAATAAGATGGAATGAAAAATAAAATACCAGAGTCTAGATGAAACCACAGGGAGCTGGGATTGGAGGAAAACGGAGAAGTTGTGAGGAATGACCTTCCACATTTACAGTTCTCAGACTTGTGCTGTCATGTGAATGCCTTCCTGTTACACAACTGAAATTAAGCAGTTTAGACAAATATATATCAGTGGAGCTATGCCAGGGTTTAATTAGGTCTCATGATCCAGATCTTTCAAATTACCTGCCTCTCTCAGTGTGATGAATCCACCTTTTTTGGGCATGACCTTCCAGGCTGTGTTGAGCAAACCAAGGCTGCTCAGTCTAGGGGTTTTGGCTTCTTGGTGTACAGCCACGTGCTCAAGGCTTTGTAAAAGGCACAGGGGCTTATTTAAAGTGTTGGGAGTTTTTAAAATTTTATTTATTTTGTTGTTCAGAGTGATGAGTAGTTTTGTGTTCCATCTTGGAGAAAACAAGGAGGTTGCTAGTGGTTAATCAGTGTATTTCCTTTAATACTTCTTTATTTGTGTTGGGCACAAAGAGGGAAGGTCTGTTACAGGAAGCAGCTGATGTTTTAGAGACATTTGGTAAGTTGAAGTGTTTACAAAAGGAAATTTGGTAATTTTTTATGGTACTGGCTGCAGTATGTCTGGCACTTCAAAGCTATCAATGACCAGAAATTAAACATGTGTAAATATGACTGGAAATAGTAATGATCCATCATTATTTCTTTCCAGAGAAAAAACCCAAAAACAAAACCCAACCCAAAACAAAAACAAAAACCAACCTACAACTACATTTAAATTCCATACTTCCCATAATTTCCTAAGTTAATGTATTGGATATTTAGCCCCTGTCCCCAGAACAGAAAAGCAGAAAAGGAAAAAATAGAAGAAGCAGCAATTGTTTAAGTTTTGACATTTTCTGCTTTTCCTTCTGACTGTGCTGCTCTCGCCAGCATTTCAAATGTGGTTTTGGTTTCCCTGCATTGTCCTTCACATTCCACATTCACTGTTCAATTTGTTTCATTAACCCAATACCAATGTATATAAAAATATCCTGAGATGTTGATCCTTTCGGCTGACTGTGTCTGTACCATCCATGGCAGAATATCTTTGTCTGCAGACAGCATGCTTTGGTTGCTTGTATGAATATATGAAAATACTGTATTGCTAAAAGATTAGAGTAGATTTAGGGCTGACATGGAGGGGGGTGAGGTGATGAGGGAATTGGGTGTCCAACACTTTTATTTGTAGGGTCCAACTCCTCCCCTCCATCATCCAGTAGATTACATCATTTGCCATCAGTGAGACTTCTTAAAAACAGAACTCTCCGTTGAGTGGACAAATTTAGTAACATGTGGTAAACTTTGGATAAATATAAGGAAGTTTACTGTTAAGCAAAATACCTGAAATTGAATGCCTTGGTGAAAGAAAGAACCAGGTGAGGACTTTTATAAAGTCAAGTAATTTATTTGTAGCATTCTTTGGTTTCAAATGAAATTCTTTCTAAGCTTCCCTCATTGGCCACTTCTTGGGATAGCCTCAAAAAATGAGCATTGCAGACTTATCTCTGGATTTTTATACTTCAGATACTGTACTAGTGGAATACCTAAATTATTTTACTTTAGATTTTATTTATTTTGTTATTTCTTTTTTATAAAATCCATCTTCAGACGTAGCTAGTTTTATTAGTTACTATAATAATCTATTTTTGCATTGCCAAGAGTGGCTTGGGTAGAGAAGGAATGACCATAATAATTTTCACGCAAGTACAGAGTTTTAATTAATAATTGTAAATTATTATAAATTCATTAGTGTAAATTCATTATTTTACCTACAAAAGCAAATACAGATTTCCATTTTTAAGGAGGTAAGCTACTGTACAAAGAGTTTATGCCATCTAAATTTTCCGATTTCATCTTTTTATGAAAAGCAGGGAAAGCAATTTGCAAATATTTAAAATGTCAAACTAATGGAAGTATAAATGATGAACAACTTGTAAGGCATGCAAAAGAAGGCCATGGTTTGCTATGAGACTGTGGAAAAAGAATGAATAATTCATCAGGATAGAATAAATAAGAATATTTCCATGCAGCTGTTACAGGTTTGTTTATTGATCTACCTGGTAGAAGTTCTTAAAAGATTCATTATATAGCACAAGCTAGAAAACGTAATATACCCAAAACACTGAAAATACTTTATTTCTGGCTTTGGGACTTCATTGCCCATCAGGGAAGAAAATCCCAAACAAACATGAAAACAGAAAAAAACCCCAGTGCATTGGATAATGAAGGGTAGAAATGGAGGTTTCTGTGACACCTGAGAGTTGCTGCAGAATTGTTGCAGTTATGGCACTGCAGCTGTCAGGAGCCCTGCTCTGCCCTGTGGCCAGCAGAGCCTGAGTCCCTCTCCCTCCTCCCACGGGTGCAGGGCAGGGGCATTTGCTCAGGTGTCTGTGACCTGCGAGGGCCACCAAGCCTCGGGCACTGAAAATCACTAAATCCGCTAAAAATCCCCCAAAAATCAAACCCAGCACATCGAGTGCCTCCCTGCCAATTCAATTCCTGGTGATTCACCAGTGAACGGGGCTGGGTTCCTCTGGTATCAATGCCAGGAGAGATAGGGGAAAACAGAAATAGGGGAAATAGGGGAAAACCCCACCTCTATGAGACAATCAAGAAAATGTTATTTTTAGTATATTTCTTATGGACCCTTGTTAGGACAGCAAATGACTAACAGTTATAACTTTAATCTTTTTCTCCCTTCATTTTGGAGTAGCCACTATTTCTCCCTCCCCCTCTAATTTTAAACTAAATTTGCAGTTTAATTTTTAAAAAAATAATTTTCAAGGTGGGAAAGAACATGAACTGTCAGCAACAGGGCACTGTATCCCTGTGGGAGCTGTTCGTCCAAGGGGCTGTTCCCTCTCCTGTGACCCCAAGGACCTGGCAGGGGTCATCCTGGCCATGGCCAGTGGCACATGCCACGGCCAGTGAGGTGGATGATGGTGCTGTAATAAAGCCCACTGATGCCCCTTTAATGGTCTGCTCCTCCTTGGTCAGCCACTGCAGCTCAGGCTCTTTGGGGCTTTTGGAGATGCTCAGGCTTTTAACATCATTGATTTTCTCCATCAGTGGTGCTGCTGTTGTCATCCTTCATCCAGAAAACCTGTACCTGTATTAGTGCATCCAACGTGCTCCACTCAGACTGTGCCTGCCCTGAGTTTATTGCACACTGGTGCTTAAAGAGCTCATATTTCCTTAAAAAAACCCCAAACAACAAACCAACAGCTTTTATTCCTGTTTTCCTTTGTAAATGGAGACAATATGAAAATAATTATTTGACTTGAGTGGCAGTGGCTGGCAGAGCACCACATTTTTGGCCACAGCTTCCCTGGCTGCTCTGGCTGCTTTGTGGTGGCCTCTCCCTGCATGATTTGTGGTTATGATTCCAAAGTGTTTGCTGCATCCAACTCACCTGGCTGGCTTTCCCTGCCAGCTGCAATTCTACAGTGTTTTAGCACTGATCCTTGCATAGATAGTACCCCTTATTAGAGGATTTTTTTATGAATCAAAGCGTTGCTCTCATTTTAAAAGCCAGCATCTTTTGCAGACTTTATATTTCAATGATACATTCCAGACTTTTCCAAAGAACATTGGGCTTGGATGCTAAATATGTTACTGCTAGTTGTTCAGAACTTTAATTCTAAAACTCAGCTCTTAAGCCATTGAAGAAATCTGTGGTGATTAACTGAATGTTTCCTTTCTGCTTGGTTGAAAAAGGTCATCCCTCCTTTTGTGCCAGTTTTCAGATCTTTCCAGCGTTATTCTTTCCTTTCCTAGGTATTGTGCCAAACACCTGGAAATGCAATATCCAGATCTGCGTCTTTAGGGTATTGAGTGTGGGTGCACAATAAATAAAGTGATAATTTAGTATCTGTGTTTTGCAGGGCAGGCTTTGGCAGGTCATTAGTAACCAGTGGCTCTGGCAGCATTCTGTGTGCTCCAGCACCTTCACACAAGATTTTGAGCATTCATAGGTGATTCAGCCTCGTGCTGTACAGAAACACATTGCAGGAAGGAAGAATGCTAGAAATTAAAAGTAATTGAGGTTCCAACACATGACAACAGAAGCAGTTTGGCTTCTCTTTTCTGTGACAATCTCCTGCATGTAAATTGCCAGGAGCAATATTCTTTACTCGCTTATTCCAGCTGAAGGATTTGCAAAGGTAACTAATTTCATCCTCTGATTCACTCCTTAGAAATCCCTTTTTTCTTTTCCCTTCCAAAAACGTAACCCGAGTTCTTCTAATTTGTCATGGTGGTTATTTTTGGGGTTGGTAAAATCTTGAGCATTACCAGCAGAATCATGAGCATCCCTTCTTGTACTGTTTATAACAGAGCCCTGTTTTGAAGCTTGTTGTTGTTGTGGAAAAATATTACAGGCTGCTGAAATTATCTTTAAAGTGCTTAGAAATTGCTGATAAAATGCATAAATTACTTTCTTTATGCTCTGTGTATATCCTGGTGCATGTGTGAGACTGTTCATATCCATAAGACAAGTAGTATGCAAGTTACATTCACATTGGTGCATATAAAGACACTCAGGTAGAACCATTTTTAAATTTAGTCAAGATTTGTCTAATTGGCCTGTGCAATCTCTGGCACCCTTTCCCTCAACGTACATTTGTTATTTCAACAAATAATGGTACTTTTATAGACAAAAGGCTAAACGAATTTAATTTACCTTCAGATGAAACAATGGCATAATGACATATCCAGAGAATTACTTTCTGAACTTTGGTCAGGTTTGGGGTTTTTTTGGGGGGAGTTTAATGCCTACCATGCAATGACAAAGGTTTATTCTCCCTTTGTTCTTTTCAGAGTGCTGCAGCAGCTCCCAGCCCAGTGCTAGGAAACATTCCCCCAGGAGATGGCATGCCAGTAGGTCCAGTACCACCGGGGTTTTTTCAGGTATTCAGAAAAAACATTATGATTACAGGAATTTTAGGATAGAAAATCCTCTGTAATACTGTTTGCAAGTCTGTAGAAAAGGTCCTGTTCTGAACTATGTCTCACTGTGTGGTGCAATATTTGAGAGTTTATTTTTAAACAGAAGTGGACAGGTGGGGAGGAAGGGACCTGACTGACAAGTATTTAATTTATGAAATAGTACAGCACAGAACAAGAAACGGTGCCAGGTTTTAGCAGAAATCGAAAATGCTTGAGTACAATATTGAAATAATTTCCTATGATAATATACATAACATTCCATGGAAATTTTAAAGTCAGAACGTTGTTGGTTGTATTCAGCTCTGTGCTAAAGCCACGGGCCAGATTCCTGAGCTTCTGCGGGAATTCAGCCTGGGCAATGCAGAATGTCCCACTGAGCATCACCCTGCTCCTTGAAGATCTCAACCCCAGCGCCTAAAAAAGTCAAGGCAGGGATTTAGACCATGTGCTGCTTCTGTTCAGTTTTGTCCTACATGGAGCTGAACACCCATTTAGCACTTTGGGCAGTAACAGCACAGGATCTGATGGTGGAAGAAATGACATTTTAGTGCAAGCCCAGCGTGGTGTTTGTGACCCAAGGCTGCACTGGGTTTACATCTCCTCTTCACCAAAACTCAGTTGTTTTCCTCTACACTGGCAAACTGAGGCTTGATTTGTAATACATGAATGAAAAGACACTTGGAAGTGAAGTGGAAAATATCTGGCTGCTGCCAGTCACAAAATTCTCAGGAGCTGGCAGAACTCATTAATTAATTTATTTCTGCTTTTAGTGCTTTGAACAGCTGGTTAGATAAGCTCTTTTGCACATAATTTTTATGTTAATTTTTAGATTATATCAATATTTCACCTTTTTTTTCTATTTTTTTTTTACTTCAGCCTCCCACTTCAGTTGTGATGTCAGAGGAATTAACTTCTTTTATTATTGTCTATGATGACTACTAGGATGGGGAAGGGGCACAGATAGAACAAGTGTGTGAAGTACAGAGGAGAGAGTAACTATTTTAAAGGTTTTGCAGAAGGAGGATGTGGGAGTTTTGTTTTTAGAAGTGTGAATAGACTTCTAGCCACTCCAGATCCTTGAAGATGTAAGAAATCTGATAGAAAGTTGAGTGTGGGTAAAATCTCATTGTATGCCAGTATCTGGCTTGAGTCTGACTTGAAGCCACAACATCATCCTGCTCTTTTTATGAGGCCTGAGACTGAAAAGGAACATTTCCCAAGACATTATTAATTCTTGCTGTATCTGTGTGCTTAAGAATACGTGTAAGTTTGGAAATCAGGTGTGGCAGTGGGTGTGTTGATGTGTTTGGGAGCAATCCCAGCAAGGGGAGCTGAGCCAAAATCCAGAGGGTTCCATGGCAGTGAGAGCCTGAGGTGCGTGAGGCTGTGAGCGCAGGCAGCCCTGCTGCTGCCGTGGGTTTGTCAGGCAGCACTCGGTGCCAGGCTCTGAAACCTCCATCACAGCTCAGCCTCACCAAGGTCAGCTCGCCCCAGGACAAGAAAACGTGCTGGCAGACAGAGCCTGCATGTGTGAAACTTGAAAATGGAGGGGCATCATCTGCTGCTGTGAAACGCGGGTGGAATCACAGGCGAGAGAGGGAAACTCATGGTGAAAACCTCCTTCCTTCATGGGTGCTGCTGTTCTGGAGACCTTTACCTGGACAGGCTGCTTCCCCATCCTCTCCTGCAATTCCTCTGATCCCAGAGTAAAACAAACCACTGAGGACAGGTTCATGTCTTGGTCTGAGAGCTGGCAACCCTCATTCTCCTCCCCGCAGCAGTTTGGAGCCGAGAGCTGTCCCTCGCTGCCGGATTATGACAGCAAACAGTTTGTTCTCCAGTCAGACCACATGGGCTGAGCAGGAGAGAGGTGCTCCTGTCTATATTTAGTGCACTGAGACTGTGCTCCACAAAGGCCTCGTAACATTTTAATTCCTTTAGCTCGAAATTTATCTGGAAGGTCACCCTGGAATGATAAGGGTGCCTGTTGTTGCTTTCAGGAGTTGTTTGGGTTGGGCTGAGCTGAAGCTGCTGACAGCCAGCACCTGCCAGCTCTGCTTGCAGAACTCAGGGGTCACTCAGGATTTAGAGCAATTTCTTCCCTCTTGCACTCATGTTTTGGGTGGGCACTGAGCACTCACAGGGACATAAGCAAAGTGGGATCATTGCTGCTGCAGTGGGTTCTTATCAGGGCAGGGGAATGTCACAGCCCAGGGGGAGAAATGTGCTGGGAATGAAGAAACAACAAGGCTTCTCTTTTGGTTGGCACTGCTGACCTCTAACATGATTTTTGAGACATTTATTTTTTATAGAAAAAAAGAAATATATTTAATTTTTTAAAAATAATGCAGTCTGCTAGTATAGCACGTGGAGGTGGAGAAATACAGGAGAATTGTTGTTTCTCAGACAGTATGTGGTAAAACGCTGCTCTTTGTAAAATGAAGTTTTCTCATGCAGGTAGACCATTAGCAGAGATGTTAATTAGCAACCTGTGGCATTTCATGCCCGGTCTACAGAGATAGAGGTTCTGAAGTCAGCAGCTGAATTTGTCTTGTATCTCTCTGTAGTTGTACTTTAATACCTCAGTTCAGCTGAGGAATGATGGTCACTGCAGTGCTGACTGTCCAGAAAAATGGCACAGTGCAGGGAAGGTGGTGGAGTTGTACACAGCTGCTGTCATCAAATAAATGAAGTTTTGGAGTTGTGTTTGTTTGTGGATTTTTTAATTTTCAAGAGAAATTGTTTGCAGTGTCAGAAGTGAAATTTGAAAAGTCAGTGTTTATGTGGAGTTAGGATGTGCCTCAGTTTCCTCCATTGATGTGTTTGAGTTTGAATGTAACTTTAAGTTCATAGACACAACTTTTTGTCCTCATCTTCTCTGAGTCTGGGCAGCAGTGGGACTCTGGAAATAGCTCTGTGTGAAACAGAAATTGAACCTGCTCTTGATTCATAAGCAGCAGCAATCAAAGGTGTGGGGCACAACAGTTCTGACATACAGGACTCTTTAACTCCAAATAGTATAATCCAAGCAGCTGCTTTGGGCAGCAGAAGTCATGAAACCATACTAGATTGCATAGAGGTGGGATGATTTTACTTATACATGTCTGAAATGCCCAACCAGCCCCAGCCTGAGTCTGGAAATACCTCATCCTTTTCCACTTTTCCCATCCATAACATCCTGGACATGGAGCTGAGGTGTGAGAAAGGCACTTAGCTACCATGAGAATAAAATAAAGTCATTTGGGACATTTCCTGTGTCATTCTTAGACATTGTTAATCCACGTCATTTGTTGGTTTCTTGATATGGCCAGTCATGAATGTCACCATGACCTGCTCTTTGTCCCTGGTTCTGGAGCCCTGGCTGACCCTGATATAGTAACTGAGCAACTGAAAGACTGAATAAGATCATAATAAATAATTACTTTTGGGTGTAATGTTAGTGGATGTATATAATGTCAGCAGCCACAGCTTTACACAAGGCTCTTACAAACTCATTTACACTGAGTTTAATCTTCCTCTTGTGATCAAAGAGGTTCAGGTTGTAGACTTGGAGACTTTCAGGTTTCCACATCCAGTCTTGCAGGTGCAACTTCAGGTACTGAGGATCATTTCCATCCTGCTCTTCACTGATATTTTAAGGCAGCAAAAGAATTTGAGAGGTGTTACATTTGTGGTTTTGCAAACCCTTTATTTGATCCTTGTGGACAATGTTGGGGTTAGTAAGCAAATGAGCAGAGGCCAGAGGGAAGTTTGGGAGCATGTGTTCATTCATTGAGGTGTTTGGAGTTTTTAAACAGAATGTAAACTGTGGATCTCATAGGATTTCATTTGCCTTTTAGTTAAACTCCAGTTTTAGCATTCCTAAATGCAGAGTTTAAAACAGAGCAGCGTAGATTGGTTTGGAAGAGCCCTTAAAGCCACTTGTGTTCCAAACCCAGCAGGGGCAGGGGCAGCTTCCAGTGGTTCTCCAAGTTACTGACACCCAGCACTGCCCAGAGTCTGACCCAGCTGCTGCTTTTGCACTGCAATCAGGAGAAACACCTAAATGTATGTTTAATAAACCCCTGTTGTCCTCAGCTGCTCTATTCTGAGGCTGTCCAAAGGTTTGGCTGTGTGAGGAGCATAACTGGCTTTAGAAGCACTCACCTGAGAGACCCTGCTGGGAGTTGTAGGGGAACCAAGTTGTTTTACAAATGACAGTTCACTTGTTTAATTTGGTAATTCTGTTAAAAGTCAAATTCTAACACTTGTCTGTACCTTTTCACACATAAGTGAAGCACCCTTTCTTTTAAATACATAACTTTTTTCAGCACATTTGTTAAAATCTCTTCCAGTTCAACTTAACCACTAAACATTATTTCTGTGGTGCCTGTGTTTTCTAAAGGGCTTTTCAAGTGGTTGGCTTCGTTCACCAACTTCAGATCACCAGATAAACTTGGAATGGCATGGGAGAGAAGTGTCGACACCATGTTTGAAATACAAATGTTACATATTCCTCTTATATAAAGGGGGAAAAAAAACCAGCCCAAATCCAACCCTGCAAAGGAATGTGAGCCTGTCTTGCCATCTAGTGGCAGCTGCTTCTTTTACCTCAATCCATATTATTCTCAAGTATTATTTTTAGCCTTGTTTGCCATAGTAGAGCTGACCTAATGTTTCAGGAGAGCATTATTACGGCAAGGCACATGAGCAAAAAGGACTTTATTTTCCTGCCTAGCATTACCATTTGAATAAATATATATCTCAAATGGTAATGCTAGGCAGGGAAAAAAAAAGTATCTATATAAATATATATACATATAAAAACATTTTTATTGGGTATATATGAATATATAAGAAATACATATCTACCACGTGTAAATAAATATAAATCAAAGTTTATCACTTAGTTAAGTGAGAATAAGCAAAGTCAGCAAATTAAAAATTAGTAACATGCATCTCCTGCATTTTGAAACAGAAATGGTGAACTACTTACACATGAAAAGAAAATGGATTTGTGAGGTGCAGTGTAAGGCTGTAAAATATCTCTGCAGTGTACTATTTTAGTTCATAGCAATATTGACCATATTTACAGTAAATTCATGGCATATTGTTAAAAAATAGAGTTTGTATCCCAGACCCAATAAATGCAGCATTTGGTTAAAGCAGTTACAGGAAGGAAGACAAGGAGGGAGGAATCCCCCAGCACCTCTTTAAAGCCATTTTGGAGTGAACTGTCCACTGGGGGTTGTTATTTGTGCAGGGAATGAGAAATCCCAGTTCCAGCTGTGGAGTGGCGCAGCTGGAGCCAGAGGATGTGCAGAACCAGCACCTGTATCTCTGCCAGTCTGAAAATGTTTTGTTTCTTTTTAAACCCCTCTGAACTCTCTCAGATCTCCCCTCAACGCTCAAACCGTCTCCTGGTTTTCCAGAGTTTCTCCGCATTTTATCTCCCCCTTCAGCAGCCACAGCTCATTATCTGCCCCAGGATCCATCCAGAGCTGAGCCTCCCAGAGCTCAGCCTCCTCCTGTGTTCCCCATTTTTGCAGCATTAACTTTTCTGTAAAACTGAGATAGCTACAAACTGTAACAGAACAGCAAAATTAGCTGGAATTGGCACATGTTCACACCCAGCCTCAGTCCCAGTGCAGCAAGGGGAGCAGTTGCAGGTGAAGGAGTGAGAAGTTAAAGAATCTGAGCAGGGCAAATACAGGGGAGTGCCAGAAGTTTGAGCACCCTCCTGGATTGTGAAAACATGGTGATGGAAGAGTGAAACATCACCAGAGAGCACGTGCAGCTTGTGAGCAAAGAGAGCAGCTTCGGTAGCCTTGATAAACTTTGAAAATAAGATTTTAAAGTAGATCTTTTCCCCTCTGAGTTTATATAACTCATGTTGGTGGGAAGAACTTTATTGTATTTTTGGAATCTCCATGGTTTGCCAATGCACCCACCCCAGTAGAGCAGTCTGGGAATACTCAAATTCATGAAATTACAGGTCTAATTCTTTGCAGAATTGGCATATGTGCATTTTTGTCCTCAGCAGTATCACACTGTGTTTTATAATATTCCATTTTTAAAAATTATTTTGACTAGTTGCGCTATGTGAGAGGGTATTTGCATCTAGAAAGATCTATAAGTAGTTTGTGTTTTTTTCTGTTTGGGTTCCTTTCCCTAAATACCAGCAATAAAGTCAACTTCTAAAAAGTGAAGTTATCCAGGATCTTCTGGCCTCAATAATCCCACCCTGCAGGTGTGGCAATGCTTTTACTGTTGGAACAAATTAAAACTGCTCAGCTTGAAGAATTAATCAGCTGTTCCAAGGAATCAGCTGTGTATCATAATCAGGTTAATCAATCTGGGAAAAATGCTTTCAGTCATCTGTTTGGATGATGTCTAAATTCTGAAAATGCAGGGGTTTTTATTTTGGGGGTTTTTAAGATGATACATCTTGGATGTTTTGGCTTGGCATGTTTGAAATACTCTGTTTTCCCTTATATTTGCATTTAATAAAACTAATGTAAAAACTATTTACCTGGTTTAAAATTCATATAAGTAATACTTCTTACAAAATTTGAATTTCTTTCAAAAATTCCTTTAAGTATCACGTGCAGAATTTAGCAACTTTCTTTCCCAGTTATGAAATCTTGAGCTTCAGATCATGATGTTCCTCACAAAGTGACACTGATAATAGCAAGTGCAATTCCTACAGATCATCTAAAAGCAGACCTGGCTTTCAGCATCTCAGACAAATGTTTAGGTGGGGGCCAAAGGTTTTGTTTGTCTCTTTTCTTTCTTTTAAGCACAGAATTGTTTCTTCATTTTCCTACACCAAACAAGGTGTGTGTTGCAGTGCCCTTCCATGTGGTGTTCCTTGACCAGGGATAAAACATTAAATTTATTTTAAAAGCTGGTATTGCTGTAACTTGGAATTCTGGATGTGGAAGGAGCTCTTCAATGTAGGAAAAAAAATTTTTGCTCTGTGTTGTGAATTATATCAGACCTCTTATTGCTGCAATTTATAAGTTGTCAGTCTGCTCTTAGAAAACCATAAATACAGGAATTATTTTTTAGGGGCCTTTTTCTGAAGCACAGAGAAGAATTTTCTCATGGAAATGAGTTTGGTAATCAGGAAAGCCCAATGTAGAGAGAAATCCTCTCTCAGTGCTGAGAATAACACGTTTTTACATAAAATAACATAGATAAAATCAGCTGTTTTGGTTTGCACTGGTAGACTGCAAGACATGCAGCGTACAACCCAAATTTCATCTCTGAAACACTTCAGGAAAAAATGATTTTGGGTTTAGTCCTGGTTAAAACTAAAATGTGTTAATGAAAAGCATCCTGAAACTTGGGTGATTGTTACTGCTGAGGGAGATGCCACCGAAAAAATCACAGAGGAAACAAAAAAAATAACAAGAAATGAAATGAATAATGAATTGCAGAGTAAGTTGGATAAATTCAATTCACACATATTTAATGGTTCCCAGTGGTCCTCTTAGGAGGGCAAACCCCCTTTGATTTGGGAATGGGAGATGTAGGTTTAAAACACCTCTAGAGCATTTCCTAAAACACAGGAGTCTTAAAGAGATATATTAAAGTATCATTTACCCTAATAGGAAAATGAAATAAAAATGGCCAGCAGTCTTATTTTTTATCATTTGGATACTAATACTAATAATCACAACAGTAAGTGATGCCAAACCTTCTCGCCTGGAGCAGAGTTTGAAAACAGAAAAGGTGAAGATTAATTGTATTTTACACAGAATGTGTAACTTGGCAACTGATTTTTAAACAAAGAGGAGAACATTTTTGTTCTTCTTCAAGCCAAGATTTTTGGCTTGTTTCACTTGTGATCATTTAGAACTTTTAAATGGATATATGGAAAGATTGGGCCATTTTCAGAATTACCAGGGAAATGTGACCTTGTCTCTTGCAGCTTGAACTGTTTTCCAGCACTTCCACCTCAAGTAGCAGCACAATTAATTTAAGATCACTTGTAGTGTGTACAAATAAGGTCTGTGGTTCCATTTTCAGCTGCTAGGATAAGTGGTGTTTATGTTTGTGCTGTAGGTGGCTGAGTTATAAAAATCAATTATTGCCATTTCAGTCCTTCTCCACACCAAGTGTGAAGCTGTGTGATTAAAAACTCTGTGATTTTTAATTTGTGGTCAATATATACACGGTAAATTAAGTCTCACTAGGAATTGAAATAAATAATATTTGAAATGTATCATTTGAAAATAACTAATAATTGAAATAATAATAGAAATGTATTCAGGATTACTTCTCTGAGCTGTGGATTATTGTAAATTTTTCAAATTTATATGAGACAAAATTTCAATCGATAAATGTAAAGGTATGAGGAAAAACAGGATAAAAAATGTCAGTGCAAGAAACCTGTATCTGGAAGGAGGTAAATTACACTCCCAGCTTTTGGAAGGGAAGTAAGTAAAGAAACAATAGATTTATTGAAGAATGTCGTTCTTCGTTGAGCACCACCCTCTGAATTTTTTATTTGGGTGCTATTAGGTGGAAGTGAAAACTAACCCACATCACATTTTAGAGTCTTCTGAACAACTGAAAGAGAGAGTAAGAACTACATGACTGGCAGAAAAACATCCCAGCCTCTATGCCTTTATGGCATCAGCTTCCTGGTGGATATTTTCTGTAAAATCACGTTTTCTGGCCCCAAAATGTGGGCAAGGAGGCCATTGTGCTCCAACATTGCTGTCTCAAAAGACTTTCCCACTGAGAAACTTGTTTTCTGTTGTGTTGAGAACTAAGAAAAACAGGATTTTACACGATGTTGGTGTTGCACAGCACACACACCTCTCAGACCTGCATTAAACACGCAGGTTATGAGATACCCTTTTCTCTCCCTGTACACAGATGGATTATTCTTCAGCAGAGAGATAACAAAAAAGTGCTACAACTTCTGGCACCATCATTCAAGTCCCTGAACTTGCCTTTTTTTAAAGTACTTTTAACAATTCAATATGAAGTGTTGCTGTAAGAGCAGGAAGCTTATTAAATTTAACATTTCACATTTTATTTTGTGCCATCTCTATTATTCTATAATTCTAATACTTTCCTCCTTTCAGGTTTTTGGGCTTCTTTTTTTAACCTTCACTGTAAGTTGGTAAATGCAGTGAACTACGCAATTAATTCTACAGTGACTACACAAAAGGTTTTTCCTTTCTGGCTTCTTTTTCACCCAGTTTAGTGGAAGGTTCTTCTTCCTTTCCTCTCAGCTGCAGATTGGCAGCCTTCAGGATACTTTTTGTGACGCCAAATTAGTGAATTTCACACCTGTGGGTAGGAATTACAATATATTGCTGTCAACAGATGTTGGTGGCATCTCCATCTCAGCAGTGGCTTAGATCTGGCTTGCTTGATGTTACTTTGTTTTATTCTTGTTTGTTTGTTTGTTTGTTTGTTTGTTTGTTTGTTTGTTTGTTTGTTTGTTTGGGTTTTTGGTTGGTTGGTTGGTTGGTTGGGTTTGGTTGGGGTTTGTTTTGAGTTTGGGGGTTTTCTTTTTTTTTTGTTTCTATCTCTTGTTTTGGTTTTAGTTTTGAGGGATTTTGGAGGAGGTTTGGTTTTGTTTGTCTGGGTTGTTTTTTTAACTGGGTTGGGTCTTTCATGTGTCTTTTGGTTTGGTTTTCTTGTTTTGTTTCCTGTTGTTTGGTTGCTTGGGTTTTGCTGGTTTTTTGGGATTTTTTGTTTGGTTTTAATTTTTTGTTTGTTTTAGGGTTTTTATTTGGATTTTTAGGAGGGTTTGGTTTTTTGGGGAGGGTTGTTTGTCTTTTGGGGTTTTTGTTTTGTTTGTTGTTATTGTTGTTGGTTTATGTTTGTTTGGTTGTTTTGGAGTGTTTATTTCTGCTTTTCCTATCACCTTATCGTGTCTGCCAGTTCTTGAACTCCCCTGGAGAATCTGATTTTAGTCCCTCTGTCTTCTTCCTACCCCACTGCTGCATTATTGAGTATTTTTCAAGCTTAACTCCAAGACAGATAAGGAGTCTGTCTTCTTGAAAATTCAGTGTGAGCATCCATTTAAGGTGCATTTAAAATGCTGAATTTTGAGTTACACAAGGCTGAGGCAACATGCAGAAATGTCCATGTCTTCAGCATGCAAACATTTTATTTTCACCTTCATAAAGAAGATCTGAGTGACCAGTTCAAGGTCTGTAGGCACTGGTTTTAATTTAGTCCTGGTATTCTGAGCCCAGTAAGTTCAGGGGTGTTTGTGCTGCAAGAGAAGGGGAAGAAGTTGCCAAGAAGTCAATCAGAGAGGGATGGCTGCTGTAAGAAAGGGAAGCCCACCATGGTTCCTCCCTAATGGACATCCTAGAAACATTTAATTAAAAAAAAAAAAAAAAAAAAAAAAAAAAAAGAAAATTACAGTAAAACTAGTCCAGAGACTAAATGTCAGGTGTTCTGGAAATGACAGGGCAATAAACACGTGGCACAAAGTTTCTGCTGCTTGAGTTTGTCTCTTTCAGAATCTGGAGCTCAATAGTTTGTGTGAGGACTTTAAAACTACTCCTGCTGTCGTGAAAAGCTGAGAATATTTAACATATTTTCATTAAAATGTTGGACAGAATTTCTTTGTTGTCTTGAAACATCTTGGTGGAACCTTTTTGTGGACAAACAATATATACAATACACAATACAATATATACAATATACTGGTAATGGAGAGGGAGAAGTTCAGTCTCTGACACAAAAATGGGAATATTTAAGTTTGTAATGGTAAAATTTTGTGATAAGCCAAACCATAGGAACTACTTGAAATCTGCTTGTCAGTGATTGCAGTTCCACCTGGATTTAAGGGGAATACATAGATACATGAATATTTACAGTACATAAGCCTCGTAAACCTGGAAGGAGTAGGTTTTTATTACTGTTTTTATTACGATTACATAATATTAGTAGACTGGTTGTGCTCTTTAAACATGGCTGAGTTGAGAGACAATTCAGATTTCCCTTTTTTTGAGCTGCACAGCTGTAAATAAAGTTGAGTTTCATTTGCTGGAGGAGACAAGTCAAACCCAGGGTTGTCACTGGAGTGGCTGCACTCAGTTGACCTTTGTGGAAATGGTTGAAATTCTAATTTCCTGACACTTCTACTGCTTCAGGAGGGCCTCATCACATGCACAGCCCTTTCTCTTTCTTATCAAAGGTTCTCACCATCAGAGAGTGCACAGAGGAGCCTCTCTCTTCTACAGCACATCATTTAAAGTATCTTTTTATTAATCTATTCACAATTGTTATTGAACTTTCTTCTTCAGTTTGTAAACCCTCTGTACTTTAAATTGCTTTCTAGCACTACTTTGAGTGTGTGTTTATGTAGGTTACATTATTTCAGCTTTCATCTGATTCCAGGGTGTGAAAGGTTTCATTAATTTATTGATGTAAGATCATAGGAAAAATTCCAGTAGTAATTATTGGTAAAATAATTGCAGTTTCTCTGCTAGCTTATGCTAGTCTAAATCAGTCTTTTTGTCCCTGTGCTCAGTCACAGCATACTTTCATCTCTTCATTTTCTTCTGGAGCTGTAGGTACTCCTGCTTGCCAAAGGCATCCTCTTCATCTTCTGTTTAGTCAGATATTTGTGCTGTTTTCCAGGAGATTTGCCACTCATCTTTTTAGATTTCTAGGCTATTGCCACACTTTGGGGTGGAATGAGCTGAGAAGTTGAATGTTTTTGCTGCCTGTACCACTCGATTATCTGTGGGCCTTCTTTGTGGGCTGTGAGGTAGCTCAAGGGTAGCCAAGAGCCACCAGAACCTCACAAGGTGTGGATGGTGTGCCAGATTTGGGTATAAATTGAGGTGTGAGAGAGGAGATGCAGTGTGTGAGCAGGGAGGGATGGCAGGAGTGCAGCACTGAATTGACATGGCAACTGAAACCAGCAAAATTCTAAATATTTGCATCATGAACTGGGAATCTGTGCCCCCACAGCTTAAATTTTGTGTTGCTTTTTACTGTATTATGAAGAAGTGAATGAAAAGAATTTGTGAATTATTTTGATTGTCCTTACCTCTAAACTCTCCCAAGAACAATTTTGTTTTCTATTCCAAGGTTCCCATCTTTCCCGCTTTTCCATTGGAAAGTACAGATGTCTGATTATGGTTTATTCTTCACTATCAATGCATTAAGTTTTCTATATTCTGCACTTACAAGTGCTGAAACAATAGAATAGAACAATAGAATCTCTGAATTTATGTAATACTGCTGAACATTGTGGAACAGTTTCCAGAGCTCTCCATGGGAGTGCTCAGGCAGGATGGGTGTGAGCGTGGCAGGGACACAGGGCTGGCATTTACAGCAGGAGTGGGATTATTCAGCAGTGTTTCTTTTTCTCCTGCAGCCTTTCATGTCCCCCCGGTACCCTGGAGGTCCAAGGCCACCTCTCAGAATACCCAACCAGGTAAGGCCTGATCCCTGATGCTCTGTCCCTGGGCTCCTCAGGTGTGTGTCAACTGCATCAGTCCCTGCCCATCTCTGGTGGATATACAATTTATATTTATTTCGCAGTAAATATGGGGATGATTGGTGAGAAACAGGTCTCATGAAGTGCTCTGTGGCTCCTACAGACACTCTGAGGACTTGCTAAAAGCACTGCATTCCCGATTTTCTCTCATCTCCATCTAAGGATGTGCAATGCCAGCGAGACAAGGATGAGTAATGAGCTGCTGTTCGTCAGCAGGGACCTTTCTTGGCCCATCTGTGAGAAGAAGGTTCTGGAAGTAGAGAACATTTGTGTTTTCAGGTTCTCCATAGTGCAGATAGAGGAGGAGAAAGAGTTGTCAGCAGATGAAAAGTTAAAGACAAGCAGACAGAAAAACATCAGTGGAGCTCTGAGAGGAGAACTAGGTCATTTACAATATTGGGAAAGGTAGAAAGGATGAATGATTCTTATATTTGTGTAAGACAGTTTCAACAAATTTGTCATTACATTTGACACACTATCACCAGAAGGTACGAAATCTAAATTTCAGTGGGCTGGATGTACCAGGTGGCAAGACTTGTCCAGGTGTTGCTCTACCTGGTGATGTTTTGGGCCAGGTTAGGTTACCTGTACCAGGGCTACTTTCTCACCAGGGCAGTGGGGGACTTAATTAACCTTGATGAAGTGATCATCTTGCAGTGCCATTAGTACTGCACTTAGTATTTGATAACATTTTACTGCTGTACCTCAGAGCATTCCTGATGTTTGCACTTCCCAATACAATCTTAGCCAGAGGTGTCTGAGCCCCTGAGCCAAGTGTTTGGGTTTCACACCCTCTGTTCCTGAGCTCAGTGAATCCTGGCAGGTGGGATGTGGTGGCTGGAAGCACTGCCAGCCTGCAGGTTTGGTTTCAGGAGTTTTTTTGTCTGCACACTGTGGTATTTTCAGTCCAGAGTGGAAGATAATCACATAATCCCAGAGAACTGCAGCTCTTGCTACATTCACATTACGCCAGATTCACAAATTGCTGCTTTAGCAGTGCTGACATTACTCAAGGTACAGCGTGGATGGGGAGGGCGTGGAAGCAATAAACTATTGTGGTGCAGCCTTAAGGCCCAAATTTTGATTAGGTGATAGTTTGGTCCTGGGATTGTGGAAGGGGTCCCCGCCCATGGCAAAGGGGTTGGAGGGAGATGGCTTTAAGGTCCCTTCCAACCCAAACCTTTCTGAGATTCTGCTCACTCAGGATACATTTTTACTGAAAATGTGATGGGGCTTTGAAATGCTAAATAGCACCTCATGGATCAGCTATAAAGATCCATTCATAAAAGTGGTTTTCTACTTGACCCAGCTACAGGTAAAATCCTGTAAAAATGAGCTTTAAACCTAATTCAGTAAACCCAGAGGGCAGATAAATGTGGGGATTTAAAAGCACATTAACTCTTGACTCAGAGGAAACATCCAGGAATTAGGAATGAAACGTGTGTTGTGTCTTTAACATGAATTTCAAGGCACTCTGTGTTTTTATGCTGTGTTTTCCCTGCCTCAGGCCCTCGGAGGTGTCCCGGGGAGTCAGCCCCTCCTGCCCAGCGGGATGGACCCCACACGGCAGCAGGGTGAGTGTGGCACCTCTCCACAGTGCTGTCCTCACCAAAGGAGCTGGCACCTTCCTTCCTGCACTTCAAACCTTTCTGTTAACTGGGGAGAGATGATTCATTAAAAGTAGCTGTAGAAGGTGCTTGTGTCTTGCACAATTAAATCAGTTGTGTATTGCATATGTAAATATAATGTATTTTATATTTTGTTTGCAGGTCATCCAAACATGGGTGGGCCGATGCAGAGGATGACTCCTCCAAGGGGAATGGTGCCATTAGGACCACAGGTATTTTCTACAGATTGGGTTATCCTTAGTGACAGGCCTATACTTAGTCTATATTCTGTGTCTTTGTGTAGCTTGAAGATGCCCAAGACTTGTTTTCATAATCTCTTTTTAAACAAACCTTCTGTTTTACAAAAAAAAATCCGTTCTAAGTTGCAGCTGTACAAAATCGAAATGAAAAGTCTGTCATTTTCATCAATGTTTGTATTTAAAAGAGGAATCCCTTCATTTGCTTTCCTTAGAAAAGTGTATGTTGTAATCAAAGACTGACACTGGCAAGGGAGACCAGGAGTGGAGTAGGTGTTTCCTCCTCCTCCTCCTCGCTGATTATGCTGTTTGGAAGGAAAAGATTAATACCCTCTAACTTTGCCAAAAATACCTCTCCAAATTCTGTGAAGTTTTTCTTTCATCGACTGTTGATCTAAATTTTGGCATGTGCAGCAGAGATTTTAGTGTAGAGTGAGATGTCCACGCTGCCATTTGTCCCCATGTCCACCTTGAGCATCTGGGTGGCTCCGTCCCAGAGGGACAAGGCAGGGGACAGACGGTCCTGGTGCAGCCCTGGAACAGGAATCCAGGAGCTGCTCTGTGTTTTGTCAGCCCTGCCAGCGAGCAGCACGTGGGTGGTGCTGCTCCTCACTGGTGCTGCCAGTGTTTTGTTTCACAGTGTGCTTGTTGTGCCCACACTGTGCATTTTTGCTTCCCCATTTCAGATAATCTCTGTGGTGGCTTCTTGTTTGAATAACAACTACATTCGAAATGATTGAATAGCTTTGCCTTCCAAGTCTGTTCACAACTGTTTGTACAATTTTGGGTCTTCTTGCTGGAAACCAGTTGTGCAGTTCTTGACAACCTCTGCTGAGTGACCAGCAAAACATTACATTATTACATACATTTGCTATTTTTTTATGTGGCCCTGAAGTGTATTTACCATTTTTGGAGGTAGAAAGAGAAGCTCTGCTCTGCTGCCATATGAGATTGAGCTGATCCTTTATGCAGCACCATTAGTCACACAGCAGGCAAATCTCATGCCACTTTTTATGAGGATAATTTTTCCATTTTTGCTGTCATTTAAGATCCAGTGTTTTTGTAAGCTCCTTCTCTCTTGTGCTCAACATCCTAACCTACACAAAATTTAAGTCCACAAAATTTGAGTTCACAAATGACTCCCAGAATTGCATCCCCAAATACTGGGCTCTGCAGAGAGCATCACTGCTCTAAAAGGACACCTGTATGGGTGGCCCTAATGGCAGTGCAAAGGAGTAAATCTGTTTAGGATTAGCAGTAATTACAGTTGGAAGTTAGATTGTCAGGTGACAGAGATTCTCTTCTGTTCTGCTTCTATTCCACTGAATAAAAATAGGTGTAATTTTTTTTTTTGTGTAAGTAATGCAGTCAAAATTTGGTCATGATATTAGGGCATAAACTCAGATTTTATGGGCGTTGGAAATTTAATTTGTTAGCATTGCTAGGACGTTAATTACCATATTAAATAGTCTTCATTTTGATTATCACAGACCTGGGGTAGTGGAAGCTGTCCCTGCCCAGGCCAGAGGGGACACTGGGTGGGCTTTACTGGGATTGTGTGATTTATTAGAATTAAATAATGGAAAGAGAAATCTAATGGGACATTAGAAAATGTATATCTTGTGGTTTCATTTTAAACAAACATAATGAAATCTATGTAGAAATAATACTATTTGATATATCAGATTCTTAGTAGGGGGCTCTGATTTTGAATTGCCTTGGTTTAGAAGTTGAATTCATTATAAAACCTGACCCTTGCTGGCCACTAACTTGAGCTCAATATGTGTAAATAATATAATTCCCCCTGAAACCATGTTAACCATACTTAGC
The DNA here is from genome assembly GCA_013396995.1 of Dicaeum eximium. Taxonomy (NCBI): domain Eukaryota; kingdom Metazoa; phylum Chordata; class Aves; order Passeriformes; family Dicaeidae; genus Dicaeum; species Dicaeum eximium. The sequence goes on along the minus strand of VWZP01008427.1, from coordinate 60,734 downwards.
CAATTTCTGCTGTTTGTATTGTTTCTCCCTGGGGTTAATCATCCCATTTTTTAGTCAACAGTCAGGGACTCCTAAAAGCATGAATGGCATGGCCTGTCCTGGCAGCAGTTGCACAGGGATGTCATTAACCTGCTGTCCTTTCTTTCCCCCTCCTCTTTGGTTTTGTTTTTTTGTTTTGTGGTAGTCTGACCCTTGGTTGTCGTTGCAGAACTATGGAGGTGCCATGAGACCCCCTCTGAACGCTTTAGGTGGCCCGGGGATGCCTGGCATGAACATGTAAGCACAACATAAATCCTACTGTACCTAGGAAATGCCAGTATTGCACTGCACAAGGAGCAATTGGGATAGATAAGGCAAGGAGAACATGCCTTGATGACCAATAAATGCAATTTTAAGAAGTGTACCCACAGTCTTACCGGAGCCTTGGCTGTCCTAACAAGTCTGTACGAACACCCAGTTTCTTTCACAGATCAAACTTCAAATACTGGGAATATTTTGTCAATATAATCACTGATATATCCTTGTATGTATTCTAAAAAGTGACACTCTTTATATTTCTACTTACTAAGTATCTTATGAGGAACAGTTCTTATCTTCAAAATAAATCAGTACTTAATGTAGCAAAATAGCCTTTGTCTAGAACTATTTATAAGAAAAACAAAGACACAACTGATTTGAAAGTCTTCCTCAACTGCAGTTCTTATTTCCTTAACTAAATTATTTCCAGTCCAAACAGGTAGAGGAGCTTTACAGATATGAGAGTATTTTTGTCAGTGTTTCTGTGTATTTCTGGGTCTGGAAAATCATCTGGTCAAAGTGGATATAATCTGATCTCAGATTTATTCCAGAAATCGATTTAGCTGTGGCAGAGTGTTGCACCTTGTATCCCTGAAGACAACCCCCCCTTTTAAACATGTAGAAATATTCCAGATGTAACATTAAGAAAGCAGCAAATATTTCTATATGCTTTTCTCATTATATCATAGATACTCATTTTTACCCTAGTTTTTATAGAAAATGTAAATAAGAAATTATAATTTTAATTTCAAGTAAAAGGTTACCACCCTGAAGAAGACAAAGAGGTACAGATACAGATAATGTAATTTGAAAAATCCACTGTACCTCTAACTTGTTTGGATTTCCAGACATACATGGAAATCCTGAAGCAAATAAATTAAAATCTGAAGGTGTGTGTTGCTCTATCATACACATCACATATGGGGATTTAAGGCAATTCTAGGAGCCTTCCTGCAGGTAGGAATTTATGTTTTTCAATTAAATTGATGTAGAAAAAATATTTAGACATTTGAAATGCAGTGTGAGTCAAGTTTAGGCACTGTAGAGGTTTTCCTCAGCAGAAGACTGAATTATAAAAAAAAGGAAATTAACCTTCCAGAAGTAAAATTGAGGGATAGATAAGATATTTTGAAACTATTCATATAAATGAGAGCTTGCACAGGAAAAATAAGAAAAGAGTTTCCTGGATGACAAAAAGATTTCCTGGCCTACCAGAAAGAGAGAAGATGGATTGAAGTGCTAATATTGCTGCTTTTTATAAACACGTTTTATCAAAGGGCTGCTCTGAGTTGGGATTCTTTGAGCTGTCTTTTCAGGACATGAGGGTGTTTTCCTACTGTAAATTTACTGCTGTCTCTGAAATTGTGGTGAGGCCTCAGAACCAGGGCTGGCCTGGGGGCAGTGGAAGGATGAACCCAAATGTGCTCCCTGTGCTCCCCTCACCCTTATCCCAGTGCAGCAGAGCAGTGTGGTCACCTGGCCAGATCACACTTCAGCAGGTGTCCCTTCACACCTGAGTGTGTCCTTTACATGACAATTTTCCAGTGTTCCGTTCTTCTTTTTATTGGATTTTTGGCAGTGCCAAGTGCAAAAATGTGTGCTCCACAGAAACAGCTGCCGTTTGAAATCCAGCTTTTCCTCCTTGGAAGGTGCGAAGGGAAGCTGCTTTGGTTAGGAGCAGACTATCTGCCAGATAAAATGTGACAGTTTTTCTGGGTGAGAAAGTGTTCTTTGGGGTCAGAAATGGCAGCCTGAGGGCTCATAAGGCAGCATTTCAGTCCATACAATCACAACTGCAGCACTGCTGGGTAATTCCTGGCTTTGTCATCAGCAACACCGGCACATTTCTGTTGGACACAGCTGATGCCCAACCCATGTTCTTCCACAGAATAACTTCATTTTAGCTGTAACTTTTTCAGTTGGAACTTGGCATAGCCATTTTTAGGAAGATTTCATGTCTCTGCCAGTGTTTGGAACAAAAAGGCAGATTTCAGGGAGCAGTGTTACATTTCACTGGTGATTTTTAACACCCCGTGTGACCTGCAGTGCTGTCTCAAGCACTAAGAATATCTCAGTCATGCCCAAGATTAAAAAAAAAGAAAAGAAAAAGGTGTGATTTTGTATTTTAACTTCAATTCACAAACTTGAGTCTAGATGTTTCGTTTCCTGATGGAATATATTTGCATCTTGGAAAACTAAAATTTCAGACTTTTATTTTTTCAGGCCAGGATTGACACTTACAGGAAGAACTCTAAAAAAATTGCAGCTAAAAAAATTGGTCATACCAACAGATACTTAGTGAATTATTTTGGAATTGGTACATGTATGGTTATGTTTTATGATCTTGTTGGTGCTTCCAAAATAAACATTTAGTAAAAAACAAAATACCTGCTTGCATAGAATTTAAAAAAAAATGCAGTTTGAGGGTTCTTATGTGTGTTTTATAAGCATTTGGCTCCACAAAATCCATGTGGCTTTCCAGCAGAATCTACTGCAGTGATTTCTAAGTCTATACTGAAAGCTGTCCAATAAATCTGAAAATTCCAACAGCTTTTTAGATGGAAGGTGAGTTCCCAAGTCTCAGTGTAATTTCTGAGTTTCCGTATTCCTGTGGCTTAACCCAGTTGTGTCTCTGAGTCAGTACATGTCACAGAAATGAGTGCAAGGGTTTGGGGTGAAAATAGACCTTTTAAGTGCTGTTAGAAATATTCTTGATTTTTCTGAAAGTGAGGATCAAATAAACCAATGAAAAATAAGAAAAAGAAGAGCTAGGGGAAAGAAAAACCTGGTTAATATTTCACCATGTGATCATCAGCAGAGGAGAAATTGCTGAATATTTGACCTGAGGAGCATTTCCTTGCTCAGTCTTTCATTGAATGAAGCAGAAAAGACCATACCAACATTCTTGATTTCCAGCATTTCAACAATAAAGGCAGTGGAAATAAATAAATTTTCTGTTGATTTTTTTTTTTTTTGAGAGAGTTCCTTTATAGTTTCATCAACAATGTAATAAAAAAATGAGATTCAATATTAAATCCCTCAGGCAATATATGCACTTAATAGTTTTTATTTCTGCAAGACTTAAAAAAAACTTTCAAAACTCATTAATAAAGGATGATTCTTTCTCTCTGTTTCAGTCTCTCTCCCATGCCTGGTGATCTGCAGTGGTTAATGTTGCTTTTCTACAGCTAACAAGGCTAAAAGGCCATTGAAAATGTGAAAGTTTTGTCATCTGCTCTGCCTCTCCATTGTCAGGGCCTTCAGAAAGTGATTCAGTCTTGTTTGTAAACAAGCAGGAGCTCGTGGTACTCCCAGAAATAACTGTGGGTTTGCGACATTGTGACTGTAAACGTGGGGATTTTACCTCTCGTGTGTCTGAGTCCCCTCTGGATTGTTAGGAGATGAAGCCTCACCCCCAAACTATTTTCCTGGGTTTAGCTGAGAGTGAGAAGCTTAAAATAACAGCAAGAATTGTGAGAAAAGCCCTCTGAGGGTTTTCTGGGTGTAATACATGAAATTTATTATCATGGCTGCTGTGTTATCATCTTGATCACCATCATCATGGTCATCATCACCATCCTCATCACCATACAGGGATCATACAGGCTTGTTCTTTTATCAATTAGGTGTTCCCAAAACATTTGTTAGCTAATTGCACAAGTTTTACTAATGAAACCTGACTATACTGCAGTATTCCAGATCCACAGTAAATTGATGCATCCTCAGTACTTCAGGCATGTGCTTAATTATGTGAGCAAGAGTACTGGTTTTATGACTGAACATTTATTTATTTTATGATTTAAATTTATTTTCTGAGTAGTAAATAAAATTATCAACTCAACAAATGATTGAATAGCAGTGCAACAAGAAAAATTCTCCTCTTGCATTTTAACTTGGTGTAGTCATGGTTTGTACGCACACTTGAATTCGAAAAAAGCCATTTCCTTCCTCTGGAAACAAGTTATTCAGATTTTTTTCCTCAGAGCTGGTCAGAGGAGGGGAATGGTTCTGTATCTCATCATTCTTCTTCTGTTTCAGGGGTCCTGGGGGTGGTAGACCTTGGCCAAACCCAACCAATGCCAATTCTGTAAGTAAATATTACAAATATATTTGACATCTTCTTGTATTTAGGGAAGTATCTTCATGCCAGGCCCAGCCCTGCAGTAGCATAAAGGTTGTCCTGGGATTCCACTTGAGCACCAGTGTCTGGTATTTTTCCAGAAGGCAGAAAATCTTCATTTTCATTCAGGGATCATATATCATTAGTTTAAACTTGTCCATTTTTGGCACTTGTAGTTGGATAAGGTGGCTCTGGCCTGCCCTGCTAAACAGTTTTTCCTGGTTTTGTCCCTTCTGGCTTTTTAATCCTATTAGTGAAATTCTTCTTCAATTTTCTTTTGCATGTACTCGATTAAAATGGATATTTTTTAGCTGATAGTTAAAGTCTTTTCAGTTCCTGAAATCAATTGGCAAGTTCAATAATAGATTTATTTCCAACAATAATTTCTCTGACAAGCTGTAGAGAAATTTGTGTTTGTCAGTACAGTTGCTGCTCCCACAACAGCACTGGCCTGTGTTCCTTGGAGAGAATAACAGCAAAGGCAGCAACAGAGAAGGAAACCAGATTATTCACAGGATTTCTCCAGG
>VWZP01008427.1:27835-55720 GCA_013396995.1 Dicaeum eximium | reverse complement strand
AAAAAAAAAAAGGAAATAAATACCAGTGTGTTCTAAGGTGAAAGATGTGGTAGCTTCTTTTCCTTCTGTGGTCAAAATTAGGTCTCTCTAGGAACATACAATTTCAGTTCATGCTTGGCTGTCTCTGAAGTCCTGCTGACTGAAATGCAAGTATGTGGTGCCTCAGTTCATAAACCTTATAAACTACATTGCCTCAGTAATCTTATACATTAACATTTTAATACTTTATTATTTGTATAGTTGATATTTTAAAAGTGCTGAAAAGAGGTGTTTTGACAGCAGAGGTGTCTCCCCCCATGATTTTAGCTGTGTCTTTAGTTTCTGTAATTTCTGAGTGAGCACTCACCTGCAGCTGCCTGGAGCCCATGCCAGCACAGAGGAAATCACTCTTTTTTCTGTTGCTGTTACAGATACCTTATTCCTCGGCCTCTCCTGGGAACTACGTGGTGAGTGCCTTTGTGTGTGTGTTTGTTGGGCATCACACCTCATTTAGGCAGAGAAACAGCAGCCCAGATGTTGAGGGAAGCCTGCACTGAGGTTCCCAGCCACCTCTGGTGCAGATGTGGGTGTTCATCACCAGAATCATTGTCAGCCTGCTCCAAATTGCCCTCAGTGCTGCTTCACTTCAGAAAACATCTCTGCACCTAACACAATGCATTGTCTACAATAATGAAGGACAAAAAGCCCCTTGGCTTTCTCAGAAAAGCAATGTGAGAGTTTCTGAACTTCTGCCGGAAAAAAGTGTTAATGTCCAGTGCTGGATTTAGTCTCTGTCACTAGAGATTAACTTTGTTTATTATTTTAGACTCTTTATTGTTGCTGCTGCACTCAGGTTATTTGTATGGCTGAGGAGATCTTCTAGGGCAGATTGTTTATTCTGTTTTTTATCACATGCACAGGGCTGGTGTCACAGGGAGAATTATATCATTAAAAGCAGTTTATTTTGTCATTTATTTAGACAATTAGCTGGGGGAAAGGTTATGATTCTTGCAAGTGTCTGTAATTATAGGCCTCCTTTTGCCACAACTTAGTGGAAACAGCCAAGATTTGCTGTCTCCAAATCAGTTCTTTCAATGCAGAACTTCACAGAACTCTCTCTGTTTGAAGGAGGTTTTATGGGTTTGCCACATTCTATTGTTGAAGAATTTAAAGACATTTTGGGAATACTTGACTTCATAAAAAGCAAGTGTTTGGGGATGAGAGATGGGCTGGAGAGCTCATAAAAAATTATTTTAGTGAAAAGATTTGTAATCTGGAAATATTCACTTTGAGAACTCAATAAGATTAATCTATAAATAATATATTAATATAAACTAATATATATTAATATATAGTAATTTAAATATATTATATGTATAAATATACATATATTCTCTTTATACATAAATGAAATTATATTCTCAGAGTGAATATAGATGATACCAAGAAACTCTCAAAGAGAAGAAAAAACACAAACAATTTGTGTAAAAGCAAATTTAAAATGAGATGCAAAAGTTAATGAAGACAAGTAACTTTTCTCATAGATGATCATTTAGTTGTTCCTACATCTCTTTATGTGATGTTGAAAAATATGCAGAGAGAGCTCTTAAAAAAGTCAAGTAAGTGAGCCTAGTACACAGGTATATGGATAAAAAGCATATGGAGAGCCTGTGATGCCTAGAGAGTCATATGGACATGGATAAAATGTGGATATAAATTTATGGATAAAAGTTTATAGGTAAAAGTTATATGGACAGATATCCCGTAAGCAGACAGAACAACCAGACCCCTGTAATCGCTGCCACTGAAAAAAATCCGTGTCTGAAACAGAATATCTGCTGTTCTAAATGATAACAAAAGAGATAAAATACAGTAATAGTCATGTGGCAATTAAAATAATAATTATTACTAGCAGTCTATGTAGGTTTTATAGTGGAAGGTCAATATTTATTGACTTTATTGATGCAGGCATTTTTATCAAAGTGGAAGTTGGTAAATTTTCATATTACTTGAAGGGGTTCAACAAAGATAGGAAGAAAGATGTTATGTTTCTGTTCTTAGTAAATGATTAGGGTGATTAGAACAAAAGTCCTAGAGAAATCCTAAAGAATCCTAAATCTCTTGTTTAACAGCCAGAGCATTTTGTTTTTCTTAGTCTTGATCAGATTTGTGACATGGAAATAACAAAAAAATATACGTTCCTTGATGTAGGTGGGTTTTTTTGTGTCTGTTTCAGGTTTTTTCTAACCTTTTAATTCATGCTAACTGACAATTTTTACTCTCCCCAGGGTCCTCCAGGAGGTGGAGGGCCACCAGGAACACCCATCATGCCTAGTCCTGCAGGTACTGAAATTTACTTGGAAAGAACAAAATTATAAGGGATTTTAGGAAGTACACTGATTTTTTTAATGCAAAGAATCAGATAACTAAATTATTGGGTTGATATTTTCTGTATCAGTTTTTTTTTCCCCTACTTGCTGACCTCCCCAGCACAGGAGGGTAGGGAAGTTTCCTAACTGGCCATAAAAACTTACTGCACCAGTATAATAACTTCATCTAATACAATTCCAGGGATTTAAATTTTTTTTTTTTTTAAATCAAAACCAAAACAAATAAAACCCCTCAAAAATGAAGAAACAAAAGAAGGCAACTGAAGGTAAAGATATTTTTGAAGTTCTGTTTTCCGAAGCATGTGAACACTTAGAAATTGTCCACCTGTGAGTTTTGCCAAGGTATTTCTTCACCTCTGAGACCAACAGCTCACAGATTCCAGAGCCCAATCATCCCTGCTGTGTTCTGACATGAGCCAGCAAAACCTGGGGACAGCCAGGGATGTGTGTTGCAAAAGGTTCTGGTGGATAAAGAACTTTTTGCCTTCCTCACTGAATGTTAAAAGTAACTTAATAGGCTGTTTTTACTTTAAACTGAAAGCTTTTCTGTTCCCCCTTTTCCTCAGACAGCACCTTTGAATGTTCCAGTGATACATGGTGCTCTGTATATAATGGAATTATTTCCTTGGATTGATGCTTAGAAAATCATCCTGGAAATATTAATTAGTAGACAAACCCCTTGATTTATCTTCTTGTTGTACACAGAAGACCACTGTGTGTGGAATGGGCTTGTGCAGGGTCTGGGTGCAGAGTGCTGAGCTCTTTTTATTCTCTCTGCAGATACTGATTTTCCAGAGTTGCCAATATTTGTTTTTTAAATAACACTGTCCCCCTTAGGGATGTATATAGACTTTTGTCAGGTCATTCTCCTTTCAGTTTTTTGTCATTTTGGGGGTTTTTTGCAAGAATTGTACCAGGCTGTACCATGGAGATGCATCAGCCAAAGCCTCCCTCAGGAGTGAAGGATCTTTGCACTGATATATTCAAAATCATATGGACTTGACAGGGATGAGAATAAAAAACTGTAACTCTCAGTCTGTGTAAGGAGAAGCTTTTCATCATTTATTACAGATGGAAAACAAATTGCAGGAAGTATTGATAATAAAACAAATTCCTGTTCTATGGATAATATGAGTGAAGAAATTTAGAACTCCAGGAAACAGAGTTTTAGGAATTAAATAGTTACAGATTCTTGGTGATTTATAAACCTTTTAACAGTCAAGCATAAAACTAGAGCCCAGAAGTAGTCACTTGGGGACCATGGCAATTATTTCTTCTCATAGCCCTGTTGTGTGGCAGCAGTGGATAGAAAGAGAATAAAATCTGCCATTATATTGCCACTGTGTATAGGATTGAGGCACAGTAATAATATGAACAAAATGACAGGAAATGTATGAGGTGAGTAATTTTATTGAGAAGTGTATTTTAGCTCTTAAAATAATCTCTTATTACAGATTCAACCAACTCTGGAGACAACATGTACACTTTAATGAACGCTGTGCCACCTGGGCCCAACAGACCTAATGTAAATATGAATCTACTTACATCTTCCTCTGAGTAGTGCAGCCTTTTGTGTATCCAAACACTGCGTTTCCAGCAGCTGTCATTATTGCTAACCTTTGCATTTTTATGGGTGGCTCTTCAGGTATGGGTCTCTAAAAAACTAGTAGAACTTAAAAATAAATATATGTTGTAGATATGCTAAGTCATTATGCAGTAAATTGCAAATTGTTTGGCTGTAATGGTAGTATCTTTTAAATGTGTGAAGAGCCTAAATTTAAGGTTAGTTATGTAATTGGACAGAAACTGCTCGAGTTGTGAAGGTGATGAGGAGCTTTCCAACTTAGGATAGGTCAGGTGGGGTTTGAAAGCTGCTCATCACTGATGGATTTAAGAGAGTTATAAAAGTTCCCTATAATTTCTGTAGGGATAGGGCTGAGTTGCCAGCAGCAGTCTGAAAAGTCATACAAAAACACTGAAGTAAATAATAAATTATTAGTGCATTGGATTCCAGCCTACAGAGATGACAGTCTCCAAAAATCATGGAACTGACCTCAAAAAATTCCAGTTTTCAGTCTTCATGAGAGACCTTCAGACTCTTAAAGGTCTGAATGGAACCTGTGAGACTCTTCTCATTCAGAGGATTTGTCCTTACTTTTTTTCCCCTTCTCCTGAGAAACATTTTCTCCTTATTAGGTTGTGTGAACAATAATTGTATGGTTTTTAATGGCTGCTCCTTTTGTAGTTTCCACTGGGGCCAGGCTCAGATGGACCCATGAGCGGACTGGGTGGAATGGACTCACATCATATGAATGGATCATTAGGTAACAGTAACAGTCAATATTGTCAATTGCCAGTGGCACTGCCATTTCCTGTGACTAATCCTTGGAGTTCTGTGCAAGACAGTTTGTTAAAACGTATGGAAAAAGCTGTGTACACCTCAGTAAGATGAAGAGAATTATTTGAGGAGGCTGTGGCAATGAAAAAGGAGTCATTGAAGCTCAGTGAGCAGAGTTATTGTGAACAATTACAATTCAGCACAGGCCTCTTACTTTTTCTTTACGAAAGCATGTCCCTGAAACTGTAGAATACTTTATATAGGGACACTCTTCCAGCCTTCCTTTACCTATTACAATCCTAAAATGGATAGTTGGTTTAACAACTAATGATGCACATGGCATTCAAATAGATGAAAATCTGTGAGAGAGGCAGCCACACCTTTCCCTGTTGCTTTCTACAGGCTGAGATTTTTTTCTCCTCAGCTAAAATGAAAAATTAAATTGCAGCAGTTATGGGAGGATTTTACATGTACCTAGCACATAATTTATCCTTTTGGGCCATGACAAAATAACTCCTGATAACATCTGTGTATCTGACGTTTTTAGAGAGAGAAATCATATTCCTTCTCAGCTCTAATTTGCCTAGCTGTATGAAATAGCAGTTTCAGTCTGCTCCCACAGGTCCATTTGTGATTGTTTTGCTGTGATGCTCCTCTGGTTTTGTACTCAGTGCTCTTCCAGGATTTGTCTTTCCTGAAAATACATGTCTTTTGCTGCTAAAAAAATAAAAAGCTTTTCTTCATTCATCCATCCTAAAATTGCATTTCCTTTATTCTCTTCTTTACTTGAGGTGGGAGTTACAGCATGTGAAAAGAACCCTCAGTTTTCAATAGTCTTGCACTCATTATATTTAATTTTATTTGGTTTCCATTACTCTGCTCACCAGGATCATTTGTTTTCTTCTAAGAGATACTCAGTACATGTAGTGCAGCAGAAGTTGAAGGAGCCTCAGATTGACTAAGTGGATTATCCTGTACCAACTGTAAACCTTTACCAAGATGGTTATTTTTTAAAATGTTGATGTTGCACTATGTATTTTCTATGAAAAAAAAATACTGGATTTACTTCTGCTCAGAACTAACTAAGCAATTGTCTGTTTTAATTTCAGGCTCAGGAGACATGGACAGTATTTCCAAAGTGAGTATCTAATCAAGTATCTGGAATGTTTAGAGTGTTTCACTCTAAACTCATTTCCTTTCTCTCCATTATGAATCCTTTTGTTATACACCTTTATTATATCATATCTATATAATATATATAATTACCTTCAGTTCATAATCTGATTGATCATATTGTAATCTTTGATACTCTTAAAGAAATGAAACCAGTTCTAATAATCCATTCTACTCAAATGTAAATTTGGGACAATCTCCTTAGGGTGTTGCAGGATTGGGTTTGTCACCTCTGTAAATAATGTTAATACCTTAATCCTCAGGATAAATTTCCTAAAACTAGATTAAGAAGTAGTTTCAGAAGAAGCACTGTTTTGATGTCATAACCATTAAATAGCTGGAAAAGGATGTGAGTTTAATCTGCAGGGATTTTGCATCTACAAAAATAATACTTGAATGCGTCACTTCTGTAAAAATAAAACTGCTGTGGATGTGATCATCATTAACTTAGGAATTAATGAGCTGATGTGGTGTTGGTAAAGGGGCATAAATAAAGAAGACCCCATGTTCTTAAATTTTATAACGTTTTCAGACTCTGCAAGATGTAAAGTGATGGATGGAAAAGACCACATTGCCTCAGTTGTGCTGTGCAGTGAGGGATTCAATGAAACCCTCCTGTGAGATGGCCAGCATACTGCACATTTTTCATCAAAGTCTATGTTGTTTCTTTACTATTTTACTCCAAACTTCAGTATTTTTTAAGGGAAAAAAGCCAAAACATCTCCATTCCCATGGGATAATTTTTAAAGCCAGTATTCCACCTCTGGCTGTTCAGTGTGGGCTGGTACAGGTATCAGCAGCTCTGAAATCTGTTGGGTCCTAAACAATTTACCTGGAAGTCTTGTAATATGGTAACCTGCATGAATAACTCATGGAAATAACATTTTATCTGTGTGTTTTTTAAAATAACTACAAGAAGGATGCTGTTAATTTTGCTGGTAAGACAGCTGTCCATAGAAAAGGGATCCAGTCCTGGCAGAATCAGTACAACTCATAGCTTTCTCAGAACTCATAGCTTTCTAGAGAAGGTTTTGACTAAATTGGCTGAATGGCAGAACATAAAGTATTTTAAGAAGTAAGTTCAGAGGAGGACAGTAAATAAACTGAAATTATGCAAGTTAAATAAACATTAATAACCTGCATTTATTGCAATGCCCATGGAATTCGTTCAGGCACCAGGGGCACTCTTGCTTTGGAAAATCCCCGTTGGAGCTGTAGTGCTGGACACCAAGTGGCCACAAAAGCAGCCTGGGGGAGTCACTAAAATGGGATTTTTTTCTGGAATTTGGCTCTTTGGGGCTGGTGTGCTGCAGCAATGGCAGAATGTCAAAGCTTAGTTCTACACAGCGGCATAAAATAGGGGGAAATCTCTCAGGAACGAGCAAAAGTGCAGGAGCATCATATAAAATAAATGTGGCAAAGTCTTTATCTTGCTGGCTGTTGAGGCCAGTGGGAGGGATGTGTTTGTGCAGCCTGAGCTCCCCTGTACCACAGGCACTGGGCTCCCCTGATTAATGCTGCTGAAGGCACAGCAGCAGGGCAGAGCCAAGGCAATGGGCTCAACCTTCTCTGAGCCCTGGGTCCCTGAATTCCTCTACTGGCTTCACTGGGCAGCAAACTTGATTACCTGATGTCAATAACCTCATCAGGCTTTTAGTTGTCTTTGGTGGATGTGTTGTCCAGTGGCCCCAAGGATCACAGTTTTGGAAACAGTGAATGAGACTGAAGAAAGCAGAAGGGCTGAGGCAGGGCTTTTGACCCAACTCTCTGAGCTGCATCTCAGATGTTGGTAAAGAATTTATGCTTGCATGTCATGTATGTAATTAGTTTGGTATTTATATTGCATTCCATTTCTCAGGGTTTAAAAAAAAAAAAAAAGACAAGGAAAGAAGTGTGGTAGATGTAAGGATTTCATTATGAGGTCCATGGTTTCACTCCTCCCTTTTCCTGAATACTCCTTTTCCATCATGAGTCTTCAGAGTGGGAGATGTAGCACTGATGGAAAGAGGATTGCCCATGGTCTAGGCATGGCAGGGTACTGCAAAGCAGTTTTGTAAGAGCACCTGACTGGTGGTAGCTGTACAATAACCATGTGTGAGCTGTTGATGCACAATAATTTCTATGGCAGTTACCTTGTTTCACCCATTCTCCTCCTGAAGTTGCAGAGGTCGCTGTACACTTCTGTAAGGAAAAGAGTAACAATGAATTTTTGGCAGGCTTTAGGTTGTTACTGTTCCAGTAACTTGTGACCATGATGAGCAGCCCTCAAGGACAGGCCTGTGCAAAGGTCTGTGCAGACCTGATCCATCCTTAAATACATCTTTTGCATTTAAGTACATCTTTTGTCTATCTTTAGGTACATACCCATAACTCACATATGTCAAGGCTCACAGATGTGGCTGCATTCAACCACATGATTTAATGTGGTGACAGAACTTCCTCATATTTCTGCTGCAGCCTTTTATAGCTTTGCTTGACTTCAGCAGAAGCAGATGCTGGCTATAGCCTGAAAATGAAGCACAGGTAAATAATCCTTGCTTCAGGGAAGAGAACAGTACTTAACAGACTAAAATTAGTGACTGAATCATGCAGAACCCTGCTGGGATTGATTTTTCATCCTTGAGAGGCCCAGTGCAGTGCACAGTGCACCTGAGTGCACCAAGTTCTGTGTGGAGCATGCCCTGGGCACACCTGGTGAGGCTGGAAATGAACCGAAACCTTCAGCACTGAATCTGTATTTTGCAATCTTTTTTAACAGAACTCTCCCAGTAATATGAGCATGAGCAACCAGCCTGGCACTCCCAGGGATGACAGTGAGATGGGTGGAAACTTCCTAAACCCTTTTCAGAGTGAGAGTGTAAGTATTTCATTACCTGGGTTGTTGGATTGCAAAGGTGAACCTGTATCTCTGTCCTTTTGTTTCAAAAAAGAAAATTTACAAGTTTTGTAGTGTGCTATAGTGCAGCACTGTGTCTTGCATGTTTTTTAATAGTTTCTTAAAGTTCAGTATTGATTTGAATAAAAAATGCTGTGCAAAAGAGAGCTGAAACTGAAATAGATGGGAGGCATGGATTTGCTGCAGAAACCTCTGGGCCACGAGGTCAATGAAAATGCAGAGTTTAACACTGAAGTATGTGATGAGAGCACCAGTAGAATCCGTGTTGCAAAGATGCAGTGTGCTGATACACCCATAGAAGGCAGAGGTTCCCACTAGTGTTCATTCTGGGGAAAAGTATGCTTTCTTTTTTAAATATGGAATACTCAAAGCAGCAAAATGTGGTGTAAGCATTTTATAGAGCAAGACTGTGGTATTGTCATACTCATGTACCCAAAGCTGAGCTTCTACACCCACATCTAGGTCCCTAGACAGGAGGGTAACCTGACTACCTGTGCCAGTGGTGACCTGCTGCTCAGTAAACAGCTTCTGTTAGATCACATCATAGTTGAGCTCCATGGAAAAATTCCTAGGAATCAGATTTTGAGGGGTTTTGGGAGGCTTTCTTTTTTAGCTAGTGAAAAGGAAGTGTTTCTGCCAGTTAGCTGTTGGTGGGCACACATTCAGGTTGTGTAGAGTGTTGAAGAAAACCATCATACACAACCTAAAAAGAGCAATGTTTAATATCAGCCAAAATGGCAGTAAGCACAGAGCCTCCATGAAATGTGGTCCCTGTTCCTGGCAGCCCTTGGCTCCCAGTCTGGCACGCTCTGCTGTGCTGAGGGCAGGCAGGGTCACTGAGACAGGGCCGTGGGAACAAGAGCACATCACTGGTACCCTGGAGAAAATCAGTGTTCTCAGACACTCCCCGGGTTCTGGGTGTTTGTGCTGCCTGGAAGAGCAGATTTCTCAAGGTTTTGTTGAGATGAGTGCCTGCAAGGCAGGAGTGACACATGCCAGGGGTGTCCCTGTCTGCTCCCCAGGACTGCTGTCTCTGTAACGTGTGTTTCTCTCTCGTCCTGGGGAACTGCTTTGATTTCTGATCCATGTTTTGCCACTTGGCTGCTCAGAATAGCTGTTATCATGGAGTCCTTTCTCAGGGAGATTTGCTGTTCTGTTCACCAGGAATTTTGGTTAGGGGTAGGTAGCAGTGCAGGGCTTAATAACAAGTTGAAAATCCCAAACACCCTGAGACCATGCTTTGGTTTCCCAAAGTGATTCCCCAGATACCTTGGCTCAGATACAGGAAATTACTTGAGCAGGTGCTTTGCTTTAAGCCTCAGAGCTGTGTAATTTATATGACAGGGAAGACCTATCTAAAATACTCATTCTATGTGCTTGGACACTTGGGAATGGCCAGCTTGGAACTCGAGACTTGGCAGGATATTTAGGGCACATGTGGTTTTGCACAGGCAATTTAATCTTTCCTTTTTCTTCTGTCGCTTTTCAAAATGCTGATGATCTTCTTGCATTTTACCATTTTCCTCTACTTAGAGGACGTTACACCGAATTAAGTGTTTCTGCAGTCCACAGTTTTCAATTTAAAAACAAATTAGGTGTATAGATGTGCATTTCTTCTAGGCAGTGTGGTGTCCCATTGATGACTTTAATGAAGCACTGCTAACCTGAGGGTAGCTGTAGCTTGGGTAAAGGCTGCAGTTCAGTTTGTGTCACTAAAATAGTGTGATGTGGTGATTGGATTTTTGGTTCACATAAAGGAGAATGACCACTGCTCCTTGATTCATCTTGCCCCCTAAAATTGCTAATACAAAATAATGCAGACCAAAAGCCTAATTGAATCACAGTCATACATATCTTTGTTCATTTCTTCCCCTAATGTAATCAAAAACTCCCCAAAATCTTATGTGGTTCAGCTACCCATGAATGCAGCCAGTCTACTTCAGATCAGGCACCTGCCCAGGTAAATTCCCCAGTAGCCAGCCCTGGGCAGGAAGGGGTGTGGAAAGCCTCAGTGAGGTATTGGTTCATCAGAGCACCCAGGTAACACCAAAACAGCCCTCAGGGGAGTTGCCTTTGTCTGCAGTGGCTGTATTACTGCATGAGGGAAGCACAACAGGAGTTCTGGGGACACAAACTGAACTGCAGCCCCAGCAGAGGCTGCAGCACAAACTCAGGAGGGAGCCCAAGGAGCTCTGCACCCATTGCTGCAGTCCAGGTGCAGATGTAGCTCCTGGGGGTGGGGGGATAAACGTTTGTTAAAATGTGGATTCCTCTTTTCCAGTACTCCCCTAGCATGACAATGAGTGTGTGACCCGTTCACAAGTGTCGCCATGAAGACCACAGTGAGTTGGCCCTCTCCAGAGAGCTACTGCAGAAGAAAATTATTCGTCCCAGTGTACAGTTTAACTAAAGGATCTCAGACACAATCAGACCCACCTGTTTGTTTTTTTTTCCCCTACCATCTCCCCCGTTTTGTCAAGAAAGTGGGTCCCAAACATGCTTGAGACAACTGCAAGGAGTGGCATGAGAGAAGTGCCCGAGGTGGAGCTGCCAGCGCCTGTCTGTGTGTGTAAACGTGTGGGTCGGCGTGGGGTGTGTGTGTGTGACACACCAAGCACACACACACACAGACCCCAGGACACTGTAAAATAGGATCACATCACATCTTACGTAGAAATCAGAAGTAGGGACTTTTATTCCTTTTTTTTTTTTTTCACGTTTACATTTTAATTATTAAAATTTGCTTTCCCTCTCCCATCCTGAACTGTTTTATGTTGCATATATCACTGCTTTATAAGTTATTTTTTAAGTTGAACTCAAAGGATAAATTCTTTTGATTTTGTTAGTGTCTGCCATTATGGATAGGAATAAAATTGCTTATACGAGCTTTCATTACCTTGTGTTTGATACCAGCTACCCTGTGAATCACAAATTGTACTGTCTCAAGAAATAGAAGAAAGCTCATCTTAATTTTTTGGAGAAATTTAATAACTTCCACCTAGTTTGGGGATTTTTTTTGATACTTTGCCTTTAAGAGAAAAAAAAAAAAGCACTGAAGGTTATTTTTCTTCTTTAATTGAAGCCTAATATCTGCAATATCTATTTTAAATGGAAGCCTGAATTTGATACAAGCTTCTCAGTTTATATAGAGTACTATAAGGTTACTGTAAGTGAGCTCCAATTGCTATAGAATCTAGCAATAAAGTGTCAGGGCTTCTCCTGCCCTTGGAATTGACTTTTCTATTTAGCATGGTCTTCTGTAGGGGTGGTAGTTAGTGGAAATACAGTAGAGTCCTTATCACCAAAACATTTTCTAACAACTTACAGTTATGTTTCCCATTTTCAGTGATTCTCAAACAAATATGAGCAATCCATGTTCCTAATAATAAACAGTATTTCCCAAGCCCATTTAGAAAATCAGGTTACCCTGCAGCTTGGGTGTGTGTTTTCTGCCATATCTGCCAGAATTAATTCCCACAAAAGTTTCCAGTCAGCAGCCTTTTTTTTTTTTTTTTTTTCTTTTGAGTCAGAATGCCACAGTAAACTTTTTATGACTACTAGCCTTGTTGTGAGGGTGTTACCCTTTGCCATGAACAGAAGAGCGACAAAGGTCTGGGCCCTTTTATAAGGAGGACATACATAAGTTAGGTATGAAAGCTGGGGACAGAATGCAGAAAAAGGCCTAAAGGAAATGCTTCTGGAAGCATTCCCATTTCTCTTCAGGTAGAGCTCTGAAACCAAGATTTTGGTACATTTACTTAGTTCTTGATGATTTTCAGCTCCCTCAAGAAAACAAAAGTTTTCAGTTTGTAGTGATACAAAGGCTGATGGTCAGCAGTGCAGGCACAAAGTGGCTCAGCAGAAATTCGTGCCACAGGCAAACAGCAAATTCCTCTCCTTGGACTTGAATCTAGAAGAGCCACTTGCAGAGGAGGAGCAGTTATGGGATGTGGTAGATCCATGTGCAAGGGGATTCTCTTTCATAAACTTGTGATTAAGGAATATCACCCATATGTGATGGGCTTGTGGTGGTGGCTGAACATAACAGGATGTGTAAGGAATAGTACAATCTCCTAACTAATTTTTATTTCCATATATTATATGTGTATAATAGATGGAAATAAAAAGATTTAACATGTTACTCTCCTGTTATGGCTATTCAAAGATGAAAGTCTCAGAGGATTAAAATTATGTTGAAGAATCAAAGATTTTGGTCACATTACCTTTTAGTAAGAACTACTTGATTAGATGTAAACAATCTAGATAGTCATTATATGGTTTTGTAGACTGTATTCTTACTGATTATGAAGGTAACATTCATTTGCTTCTCTTTGGAAAACACTTTGTTGCTGTCTCCAAAGATGCTGGAAAACCCTGCTATTGGCTAGAGTCACAAAGACAAAATCAGGTGTAATTTCCTCAGACCCTTTGCTGTTGCCACTAACACCACTGGTGTGTCCCCATTACACCCAGAGTCCAGGGGTCCTTGCAGCCTGTGTTTGCCACCTGTATTACCTGTGGTAGCCTTCCAGGGACCCGAGGACTCTTTGTGGCCCAGTTTCAGCCAGATGATGTCACTGCTGATGGACTAAGGCAGATGGGAACAGTGCATCAAGTGCCAAAGCCCATTCCCAGGTCAGTGAGCTGTTAGGCACCTTGGAAGGATTGAAGTCTGACCTTTAAACCTGTGCATGGAACTGCTGACACAGATTGGAGATCAATATTAAAGCACGTTGTCCTCACTTTTATACAAGAGCATGATGTCCTTTCAGCTGAATAATTTATTCACCTGCATTTCTCATACCCACGTAGCCCCACAGGCAGCAGCTGATGTCACTAATGCTTTGTCCAAGGCTTCACCCAGCCTCAGCCTGGGGAGGCCAGGTTCTGCATCTGAACCATTAGAAAACAGTCTTATGTGCTATTTACTCAAATTCAAAATTAAACCTTTGCATTATTTCTTTCTTAATATGCACAGGGCCTTTTGCATTTTTCTTTCTTTTGCTTACAAATCCTTGTAGGATTGTCATGGTATCTGGAGTATCAATATGGGAAGAAAGACTATTCCCAAAAACTCAGTTTTACTCCCACTTACATTTTTTATGCTCCAGATACCAGGAGCAATGTAACTGCTGTTTGGTTCTGTCCTTATGCAACAGCACTGTTGATAATGTCAGAGCTTCTGTCCAGCTCTGGTAGGCATTTTATTTTAAGTGGTGCAGGGTAGAGCTTCTCACACTGGGTTTTTAGATAGATCTTGCTCTTTAGTATAGAAATAAATAGAAGGTGATTCTGTAAATGGATATTTCAGACAGAGTTGAAGTAGCCTTTTTAAAAACAGAAGTGATTAAGTCTTGGAGTAGCAGAAATGGAGACAGCGATCTGTTATGCTGTGAGAACTCTTGCAAATATTCCAGCTTTGTGGAAATCAGCTGAAACTGGATTCACTTGTGAACTTCACAGTGAAACCAGAGTCTTAGCAGTTGTTTAAACCTATGGAAAGGAGTGTTCAGATCCAGATGTATCTCCATGTCACCCAGATTTTATCGCCATGTCTGAGAACAGGGTTTGAGGCGAGGAAGAAGCTGTCTGAATCACAGGAAAAGCATGTGGCCTGGCCTGCATTAACAAAATACCTGGATATTTGCATGTAGGGATTAAATTATTTTAACTACCTGAGAATGAGGAAAAACTGCAGTTGCACTTCCTACCCCCAGAAATTCAATTTTTTTTTGGAAGCCCACTGGTTGCCGAGCCCTGGCCACCCAATATGTCACAGGTTCAGAGACAGTAAAACCTTTCAAGCTTTCAGCCTGTTCCCCATAATGTAGGATTAAATGTTCCATGTCCCAGGACATCCAGCTGTTCCTTTCCTACCAACAGGAATAGTCAATGAGAAATATATAGGCTAAGAATTTATTTTAAAGAATTCCACTTGGGAAGAAGTGAATAGAACCTTGCTTCTTTAAGGATCCATCAAAGGACAGCTTCTTGAACTGCCTAAAACCAATTGATTTTTCCTCTGTTCTGTGGCAATACTGCATGTGCAAATGATTTGGAATAACATTTAGTGAGGGACCAGCTGTCACAATATTTAGTGTTGGTCACTTTATTCAAAATTACTTTTCAGCTGATACATGTTGCACAGGTTTCTATTTCTGTATCAGTTAATTATTAAGTGTTTTCCCCTGTTCCTAGTCAGCTCTGATCCATTGTTGTTGTCGTGGCTAAGCATGGACTGGATTCTTAAGTGTTTGACCCTACACATTTGCATTTCAAGGATGTAAAATATACCTTAATAATGTGAAAAGTACAGGTAAATTTTTTTTTTCTTTAACTGACAATAAGTGGTGATATAACTGTGGGTGCTGTCACAGACAAACTTGGGTTTGCTCAGGCCTTAGGGATGGGAATCCTGACAAAGCACATCTTTCAAATAAACCCCTATAAACTATTTCAGCACTGTTATCTCACACTGAGGATCCAGTTCATGATTTAGTGATTCGAAACAACTGTAAAAAATCAGAAATAAACTAGTTAGGTTTATATTTTGCTGTATGCAGCTCTCTCTACTTTTCAGATATTACTGGCACAGTTCTATAAACTGCTGCTCCTGCCAGTTCTGCTGAAAGTTTGATGAAACCATTCACATAAGGTCATTTTTTGGGTAGGATTTCACCCTAGTCTGGGTCAAATATATAACTTAACCTGTGGTGTAACATTTGGCAGATGTAAAAACTGAGTACATGGAGCAAAATACAGAGGGTCTGTTGAAATTACAAAAATTATGTTTCAACCAGAAAAAATGGGAAAAGAGAGTTTAAAATACTTCTTTGAGTGCACTCCTGTATAGTGTCTACATATTGGAAACAAATTTCTGTACTAAATCTAGAAAAAAGGAATGGATCATTACTGAGCACATGAAAATTCTGATCCTGCCAACAGCTTCACCTCGATTTGAAATTGAGCCTGCACATAGTTAATTTTAAACAGATCTAAGAACACAGCTAGTATCCTTCAGGAAATTTAAAAAGTAGGACTGTAATAATCTAAACCCATGCTTGAACATGGACAGTCTAGAGCTCAAATTAAGTCTTTCCTAAGCAGACATTATTTTGTTGATTTTACCAGTGCGGGAGCATGTTTATGTATTGATAGTATTGACCTGCAGAGCAGATTTGGCTTTCTTCTGTTTCTTACTTTATTCGAGCTTTGTTCACTATTACATGAACTATTTCTGTGAATTTGTTCTTTCATCTTGTTTTCAGTTGTGCAGCCATAGTTTCCCTCAACACATCCAACCACTTTGCAGTTTTAGTCCAAACTTCTGTTTGGTCGCTGTTCTTCATTTAAGCTTAAAATGTGTAAGAAAGTCTCTCATGTAATAGGAAAACTTGCCATAAAAATGTATAAAGGTTTTCTTGGGTACATGTTTTCAAATTTAATAAATGCAGTTTTCGGTTATAATTTGAAATGGTCACTTTCTAGCCACTATTTCAGTTTTGTGTGCAAAAGAAATGGAGAGACAAAAAGAAAATCACCTTTTTTTTCTTTATTTTAATTCAGCATTGTAAATATTTGCTGAAAGACATGGTTTTGGGGAAATCAGATCAAAAAGAGATTTGCTGCCTAGTTGCTATAAATAATACAGCTGGAGTTCATGTTGGAAGCTCCTTCCAGGTCCCCAAAAGTGTACTGCTTGATGTCTGATTTGTGTGACCTTGTACAGAGCCTAATTGACAAACAGTGGTTTAATTGGCCTGGTGGGTGTTCTCAGTGTGTCTCGTGGAAGATTGAGGGGTCTGTGGTCTCAGAAGAGTGACCGAGTGGTCGAGCAGGCTTGTTCCAGGGTCAGTGGCTCAGGACCGGGCAATTATCCACCAGAAACAAGGTGTTCGTTCGCTACCTCGCTGTTCTCTTGGGAACTTGCACAACTCTTCTTGCCATTAGGTTCTGGGGATCCTTTCGAGATTTACAGTGCTGAGACAAGAGGCTGGATTTTGCTAAGGGAAAGTTCTGGCAGTTTTAGCATCGGTTTTCATAGGGAAACAGCACAAAACGTGGGGATTTTGAAAGGTGATGCGTTCTCAGTAGCCTGGGTGAACTAGGAAATAGACTGTGCAGTTTAGGAGTTAGGGCTACTACAGAGATACTGAAATCATCAGTAATTGCTTTTGATGGGAAAAATTATTGTTGTGGAACAACTGCTCTGATCCCTGAGGAGTCAAATTGTCAACTGGATTAACTGAATATTTTAGGCTTCATTTCTTTTGCTTTAATCTTCATGTTTTACCCTCTCTCACTTGGACTTCCCCAGTAAATGTACTGTGCCAGATGTTTGCATAAAAATAAGAGCATTTTGCCCAACAAACATGCAGGAAGTTGTTCACATCTGTAGCTAGAGCCCTGCTGTAGAGTTTATTTCATTAGAGAGAAATTGAGTATAACACCAGATAAGGAGTGGCAGTGCAGCATCCTGAGAGCTCTCACTGCTCGAGATCAGGAAAGTTAGCATCCCACATACTTGCAAATTAGACAAGATGGTTCCTAACAATGATAGAAAATAGCTTGAAGGAAAAGCCGATTCTTGTCATGCAAATTGGAGGAAAATAAAATCCCAAATACAGGATATATGTAATTGTGGTAGAAATTTACTAAAGTTCTCTGTAACAGAGGCACAGAACACATCCAGTGGTTTAGTGGGAAAGCAAAGTGGTGTTACTAAACTGTTGTCAATAAACATAACATCCAAAAGCAGGTATAAGCTATTTTCATTTTCATTTTTCTAGTCTCTTTTATTTTTTTCTGATTATGTTGTAGTTTTGATTTGATTTGCATTTACATTAATGGATAAGGAAGAGAACACAAGTTCCTAAAATAGGGCTGGAATGAATTAGGGCTAGAATTAGAGACATGGAAGAGTGGTTTGAGCAAAGCTGGAATTTTCTGTCAGTTATAAATCGAGTGAATTTTTATATTACTATTTTTCCAGGACAGAAAGCATCCATACAATAACTTTGGCTCTGTCATGGCTGTTTGAGAAGTGTGAATCCAATTGCTGTGTGTGTTTGGACACCAGTTTTGAGGGATTTTTTTTTTTTTTTTTTTCCCCTTTTTTTTTTCTTTTCTTTGCAAGTATCCCCTTAGAGTGCATCTATTTTGTACATGTTTGGCTAAAACCACAAAAACAAACCACTTTTTTTTTTGTGGATTGCCGTACACCCATCTGGTTCTGATGAGAAGAGGAGAAAGATTTGTTAGCTGGTGGGTTAGCATATTTATGTGAATTACTTACAGCATTGGTAAACTACTGTCAACTTTGTTCACATTGCACAAGATACTCTGTGTTGTCTGTTGCTGGTGTTATAACCTCGGTGATCCGTACATATCCTGTAAATTCCTGTAGGTTTTGTGTGAGAAATCTTGCCATCACTGCTTGCTACTGTAAATTCTTCTTTTGAAGCAAGAGGTGGCATTTGACTGTACAGCCATGTGTATTATATACTGCAGCAGTCCTTGTTCTACCCTCTGAACTCACTGTCCACATAGAGTTGAAGCTCTGTTAAGCACGCTTAGTGATTTCAGAATTTATTTCAAACAGCAGATCTATAAGCCATTTACAGGAATATTAAATGTAAGAGAATTCAACCCAGTTCATATTCTTTTCTGAGAGCTTGGGGATGGATTTGAGCAGGCAGCTGCAGGTTTTGTGACATCCCAGGTGTCTGCACACCTGAGAGGTGTCACACCTGTGCAGTGTCCCCTGGCAAAGGGCAGGCTGCTGCCTTGCAAAGATGTGTGAGCTGGTGTCTTTTTTACTCCCCAAGAACTGCAGCAGTGCCAAGACAGAAGCCCATCTCTAAGGGCACATGGGAGGCACGGCGCTGCCTCTGCCTGGTGTCCTCATCCCCACCCACCACAGGCTTTACCTGAGGTGGTGTTTTAAGGAGATTTGAACTCTCTGTCTGGTTACTGAGAGAGAAAAATAACCTGAATTCTGGGACTCTGCATTCTTCTTTACAGTATTTTATGATATACAACAAAGATCTGAAAATGTCTGTGTTCTTTGCTGGTTTCTGACGTCAGAATTTCAAGTCCCATCTAGTCTGAAAGGCAATGATGGGAAAAGTGAAGAAGCTTGGAAAGTTGAAGGGGATTCTTACTTGGATTACTTTAAATTCTGTGTTTCTATTGATAGTTTAATTAAATGAGTAGGCTAATCTTTAGAATCAAGGCAGTCATAATGACTTTGCACCTTCACCCTTTCATGTAAGACTTGGAGAACTTGCAATAAGTGTTCCTCATGCTTACAGTCCGATTTGTAGATAAATTCCCTGTATTTCTAAGATAAAAAAATATTTCTACAGTTACTTTAGCCCTTTACAGAGAACAACAGGGCAATCCATGTCCCATAACCCTAAGTATTTGTAGGTGTATTTTAGACAAAGAATGACTTTCAACATCATAAATGAAACTAATGTTCAATGTTCCAGTCTCTGGAAGTAAAGGAAACCTCAGTTATTTTGCAAACCAGCAAGAATGAAACTTGTCTATATAAATACTAATGTAGAAAGTGCATGCAAAACTTGATACTGCCTCTGACCTTAATCGTTACTATTGATACTATTGGGGATCTCACAAATGTGTGTTTCAGAACGCTGTATTTCTCCTCAGTGCGTGCTCCATCCTCATTACCGACAGCTCCTGCAAAGAGCCAGCCCATGCCCTAGCAAGGCGTGGGGATGCAGAACTTCCACAGCACCATGGATACGTGGACATGCGTGCGTGTTGTGTTAGGATGAGTAACCACTGCGGCTGCAAACCCCTCCAGACCTTGTGTGTAACTCTCCAGGGCAGCCCCTGGGAGGGCTGCAGCCCCTGGGCACCAGAGCTGCCTGGCAGCGCTCCCATCCCACGTGGCTCCGGGTCTTGTTCTGGGGGATTGTCATGAACTCAAGCCTCACTGTTTACTCCTTGCCAGACTGAGAGCTGCAAAGGATGCTGTGGGTCACTGACCCAAAGTGTGTCTGGCTTGGAGCCTCAGACAGGGCTGTGACAGACTGGATTGTCATGGTGATACTGTGCCACCACATCAGACTTGTTTCCGCTCCATGCTGTGGCCTGATTCATCCTACCCTAATTCCAGCTGGCTAAAAATTACCCAGACTGGGTCTCGTGTATAAATCAGAGGAGGGACACGAGTGGAGATGCCTCTGGAAGATTGCATTATGGCATCATTTGCCCTCACCACTGACGAACGGCCGGAATTAGGTGGGATGAATCCAAGTGTGTACAATTGGCTTCTCACACCTCTACACAGAAGTGTATTTATTTGAGCTTGGAATGGGCAAGAATAATGCAGCTCCTTTGAACCTGAATCCGAGTGACTTAGAGATGACTTTTTGAATTCAATCTCAAGCATGAGATTTCTGCCCTGTAGTGCTATTTTCTTTATTTTTACTTTGCTTTTAATGAACAGCTGTAGCTTGAACTTGCAACTTGTTGGAACATTTCTAGAGGGATTAGCCCTGTGTAGGAATCCTCACCTTTATTTGTTAAGTGGGCTTCCTTGTTACCTGCACTGATTTTCTTTGGAAGCAACACAGGGAGAAACCATTGCATAGATCAATCAACACCAGCAATAGCATATGCAGCTTTTACATTTAGCCGTGAGCTTGTAATTAAGGTATTAATGTTCATATTTTCCAGGTGTGGCTGAAGAGTCCTTTCCTGAGAGCTTTAAGGAATAAATCTAGGAGGTTCTGGTTGAGGATTGTGAGAATACATGTAGCAATGGCAGTTTATAATAGGTGTTTTGGGGGGAAACTAGCATTAAACATGTTGGGATTTGATGTGCTGGTTTGGAGATGAGGGAATATCCCATGTCAGATAGAGCAGATCTGCAGGCAGCGTTACTGTGGGTTAGCAGAGCCTGCTTACAGCAGGTTCCTCCTCTAGCTCCCCTTGATACCTTCCCCCATTACCTTCGGTACAAAATCCTGACTGCAGTTGTGCCAGTTGTTGTGGCGCGCTGAGGAACAGCTCAAGGTTAAAACTCAAATGTTGTAGCTGCACCTTTCACCTTCATCAGGCATCCATGTTCTCAGAGCTGGGCTGGACAGCAGTTGCCTCCACAGTTGCCCTATAATTTCATCACACAAAAATGGGTGTCACTTTCTATGAGGTTAACAGGAGCAGTATTGATCCATTCACTTTATTTCCTAAGTTGTGAATCATTTGCTGTTGGAAATGATACAGATCTTGTGTAGCTACGAATGGAAAAATTGAGATTTTTTTCTTACGATGAGCTAGGACAAATCCTGCTCTGCTGTTCAATATTTTTGAGTGCTAAAGTTAACCAAAATGCTACCTTCATGGATTATCTCAGCCTCAGCTCTGCATGAAAATGGGTATGAATTTCCAGTTGCTGTTCCTGGTTTCTCTGTGAATTCTGAGCCAAAGGTAAAGCAGTGGGAAAGATTGTTGTGGCAGCCACTCACTGACAGCTTTTCAGATGCTTAAATCCATTCTGTCTGTCATCTGACAGTGTCCCAGTTTTCTCACTGGGCCACCATGTTGTCAGCCAGTGGTGGTGGATGAGCTCACCACGCAAGAAGAGTAGAAATGTAGCAAGTAATGAGCTATGTTCTCCAACAGTCCTTTATTTGTAGAGCTTCACTTTCAATTAACATTTGTACCATCAGTTATTATTGTACCATTCACTATCTTGAGGTGGTATGAGCAGAAATTTATGAATATATATAATTTACCAGAAATATAGGCTTGTATTGTGCCTTTGTAATTCTCTTCAGCTTCAGTCTATATATATGCTACGAGCAGATGAACTTCCTCCCTCTTTTAGGGTGTTCTTTACTACAACAGTAGCTGATGGCTTCATTAATATTGGCTCTTTTAGTCTTCTGGGGCTAACATTTCCGTTTTTCTGAGTGAAAATGCCATAGTGCCCTCAGCAGACATAAGCACAATGACAAAACACTGCAGTGCATGCTGTCTCTTAGCTTCTCTCTACATGTGCTTGCATGTTGGAAGATCTGAAGAGCTGCTGTATAAATTGCTACATTATTTGCCCAGTACAGGTGGTTTTCCGCATCCCTTTTTTGCTCAAAACTCCCATTAACTCAGAAGTTAGTGATGGCTCAAAGGGGGGTTTTGGAAGCACAAAGGATGCAGGAAGCAACTCTTCAGTAGTTTACAGGCTGCTATAAATGTCTTTTCAGCAATGAAATGTAGCATTTTAGCAGTAATTTCCTAGTGAAAACACTGAGCGTGCTTATCACTTAAGATTTTAAGAAAAAAAAAAGTGTCAGACTGTGTAATTGTATCTCATATAATTTTGACACTTAACCAGTTTTATCTACGTGTTCATGCTATACCAACCAACACAGACCTGAAAGGTGACAGCCATGTTTTTGTTACACAAGGAGTCACAGTATTCCAGAGGTTCTGGTTTGATTTTTTTGTTTCTTTAGCACATTTTTACTGCAGAGGTATTTTTCTGTATAGTTACCTGAGGCTTCCTTTCACCAACCAAAAGAGTCTGTAGCCCTCTGCACTGTGAAAGGCAAAGCCCTGTGGAGAGACACGGGCTTCGCACTTGCCCAGCAATTTAGCAGAAATTTCACCCAAGCCATAAAAGCCTCTTATGTTAATCTCTGTTTATGTAATTAAAGCAATTAGGGATAGGAGCTTCAGGAATAATGAGGTCTCTCTATCCTCCATTTACTCTCTCTGTGCTTCATAGGGATTTAAGGGTTCTTTTTTCAAGGCTCAGCTGTGTCTCTTCAAACCAGTGCAGTCTAAGCATCGTGTGAGATGCAGTTTATGGAGGTAGCATTGGAGCGTGAAAGATTTACTCCTGGTAGCAAGGAAAAATGTGTGTCTTTGTGGACATGGACCCTTGCAAACAAGTCTGATACAGAGATTCAAAACAAATGCATTCAAGATGGTACCAGTACATCAGACTCCGTTCTACAGTGGGGTTTTTAGCTTTTGTCATTTGTATTTTATTTTGTGAAAAAAGGAGTTGGGGGGATCTCAGATCACATGGGGAATATTAGAAGTATATCACTCAACAATCATTTTATAAAGTCTAACTTCAAAATGCACTATGATTTATTACAAAAGTATATTTTCTTCTGTTTGCCGACATGGTGGTTCCATTTTGTGATAAGTTAAACTCAGCAGTTAATTTGTTGCACTGCCTGGCTGCATGAATTCATCCAGTGTACATACGTACCTGTGCAGCATTACTTTTGGGGTTTGTATTTGAATTTGCAGTATTGATTATTATTTTTGTATTTTACTTTGCCTCTGTTATTGGAATTGTAGTAAACATAATTTATACATATGATTTTACAACTGTTTTGCAACTGAAAAGTCTCCTTTAAATTGTAAAGTTTTATTGATGGATACTCATTAAAATGGTATAAGAATTATATTAACAATTGTTTTGTGTTTTGATGCTCTCTGTATATAAATATATGTCTATTTATCTGTTTAATGGTGCTTGTGTCTTGCAATTTTGGATACATTTTAGAATAAAGTTTCATTTTACAAGAAGTAGTTGTATTTTAACAAGCTGTGTCCCAAAAAAACCCCACAACCAGACACCTTTTTTCCATAAATAACTAGGGTTATGAAAGAAGCATACCAAAAACACTTATAACTTCAGGCAGTAATACATTTGTTTCTGGAACATAGAAGTATGGTGCCTACAGAATGCACAGCTCTACACTGCAGTTGATTTACTGCAGTAGCTGACATCTGTATTTAAAACATTCCCAAAATGATGCATTGTGGAACACTTCTTGCTAGCTCTGATGGCTTTACTTTACAGATTCATTCACATCTAAGACTGAGCTTGTCATTTATTAACTGGAAAAGATGCACAAAGGTGCTTCCACAAAGGCTGCCTGAGGCCCAGCTACCTCGGTGATGCCAGGGGTGCTGCTGTAGCTGTGCCACAGAAAGTACTTGTCAAGAGGGAAACCATTGAAAAGCACAGATCTCCTCTCTGAACTGGGGCCAGCAGCTTAATTTCTCTTTTTCAGCAGTGAAAGGGGAACAGTACCAGCTTGTCAAGTGTTACCTGAGCACCAAAAGCTGTAAAACACTGTTTCAGTCCAAAGGAGACTGGGTAAGAAACTACAGGAGTCAGCCTCAGTGGTTCCTTTGCAGTCCATTACGCTCCTTTAGTTCCATCTCCTGTAGCTGGAGGGCAGAAGAAATGCAGCTTGTGAAAGCAGAGAATCATTTAGGAAAGCTGATTTTGGAGTGAGAGTTCCCTGGCTGCACTGCCCAGGTGTGCCTGCCATGGGCACTGCTTATTTGTACCCCCATTCCCCAGGGGACACCCACTGAATGACATCCTTCCCCGAAGGCCAGGAGCTGCGTGCAGGTCAGAGGTGTGATTTTGGAACAGCTTTCCCTTGCTCCAGCTGCTCCTCTTTCCCCTCACTGCAAGCACGAGCTCCCCCCAGCACTGCGGGTTTTTCATGTGAGCAGATTTCAATTTTACTCTGCCCCCCTGTGATTCCAGTGGCTTTGTAGCTCCTCATCCCACAGCAAAAAAGAGATTTATAACAGGCCAGGCACCTGATCACTGAGACTGTGTTCAACAGAACAACAAACAGCATTGTCTTAGAGAATGCCTGAGCACGACAAGGTAAACCTGAAAACAAATTTACAAATTACTGGCCTAGGCAGGCAAAATGTGAGTTAAGGGTTTTTTTATTAGGAAAACGTTCAGTTCTGTTTACAGACTTTTTCTTCTAGCATCTAGGATCCACAGTGTGAGAAACTGATAATTTGAGTGTTTGTTACCTGGACTGAGCAGTTGAGGAAGGAAAAAACACGGGGTGCAAACCTTTTACAGACCCTCTTCAGATAGCAAGGCCAAGGTGTCTCACTGCCATGGCAGTCTCGTTTTCTCCCTTCACAGAAGCCACAGAAGGAGAGAGATACCAGGAAATTTTAGAGGTTTTTTTCTGAAGCAACCGAACAAAAATAAATGTAGAGAATAGCACAACATGCAGATTTGCAGAGCCAGGATCTTCTGAAATGTAACAACTGAGACGATACAGCCATGGTGTTTCTTGATAAAAAGAGTATTGCACAGAAACAGAGATAGTGCTATAGCAGTGCAGTGATAACAGACTAGTAACAGACCGTGTGGGAAGAGAACCACTACTGCACTGAGAAACTCAGTTAAAATTCAAATTTTCCTGGCTGTTATAGGTTAAAGCTGAATCTTTAACAATGTTTACATGAACAAGTGTTCACGATATAAACTCATGGATGTATGTTTGTGAGAAACATGGGAAGCCCTCTCTGGAACAGTAACTACCAAGAGGAAAGGTTGTAAGGAAGGGCTACAGAAAACAGTTTTGCTGCTGCGTTGAAACCACACAGCTCAACAGTCAAATACAAGCCTTGCATTCTTTCCTGAAAACCATTTACGGTTTATACCCTCTGCTACATTGCAGTGACACATCTGCCTCTCCAAGAGCTGACAAGCCCAGGCACTGAGCACCCCCAAACTGGCCGAGCCTTTAGCAGCAATAACACTGTATCCATGGCAAAGCTAAAACCTTGACCCTCCTGGCAGCTCAGAGGCGATTGCTCTGCTCTTCCTCAGCAGAGCTTGTATTGTCACAGTGTGCAAGAGCAGCAATATCCTTACCAGCCATGTGAGAAGGAGGAGGTAAGAGAAGGAGTTCTCTGTGAGCTTTCCAGCTGTTAGCTCCTCCAGGAATATGTGACTAAGGCAGTGGCCACAGAGGTGGGAATCAAAACATCCATGCTGGACGTGCCAGTGGTTCCACTGCCTCCGGAATGGGACCGTGTCTGCCCTGGACACATCTGCTGGGCTGTCAAGTTGGTGACAACATGACTCCAAAAGAGAAATAAAAATGAAAATATGAGCCAGATTTGCGGCATTTCAGTGACAGTGGACACACCAAACCTAGCAGTGGCAGGTGACAGGCCATGAGGTGACCTTTGGTGTCCCAGGGCAGGAGTGGAGGGAACATCCAGTCCCTGGTGCCCTGCAGACAACCAGCACCCCTTCACTGGAGCTGCTCAGCTTGGGGAGGTGAAGGCTGAGGTGAGCATCTTCCAGAACCTACAGGGTCTAGAGAGAGCTGGAGAGAGACTTTGTACAGGGTAGGCACTGGCAGAACAAGGGGGAATGGCTTCAGACTGAAACAGTAGGGGAAGATGGGACATTGGGAATTGGGAATTGTTCCTGTGAGGGTGGGCAGGCCCTGGCACAGGTGCCCAGAGCAGCTGTGGCTGCCCCTGGATCCCTGGCAGTGCCCAAGGCCAGGCTGGACACTGGGGCTGGAGCAGCCTGGGACAGTGGCAGTGTCCCTGCCAGGGCAGGGGTGGCACTTTAAGGTCCCTTCCAAACCAAACCACTCCATGATTCCCCTCAGCACTGGCCCGTCATCCTCAACACCCCCTTACTCTCATCCCTTTCCCCTCTTCCCCTCAGCACCTCGCTCCGGGCCCCGCACCCCCACACGCCCTTTCTCCTCATCCCGGGCCCTCCTTTCTCCTCAGCCCCCTCCCACTCCTTCCTTCATCCCAGGTACCCCTGAAGGTACTCCCACCTCATCCCAGGTACCCCTTAATCCCTCACCGCGGGCTGCCTTTCCCCTCATACCGAGCACCCCTTGCCTCTCATCCCGGGCTCCCTTTCCCTCAGCCCGTCCCGCCTCCGCGGGAGGCCTGCGGAGGCCATTCGGCCCCATGCCGCGGCCGGGCGGGCCGGTCCCGCCCCTGGCTGAGGCGGAGGCGGCGGCCGGCGCTGGCCGCGGTGCCGGGCGAGCGGGGCAGCGTTCCCCCATGGCCGTGTGCATGTGCCAGGCCGTGCTGCCGGCCCACGCCGGGCCCCGCGGGGAGCTGGGCGCGGGGCCGCTGCTGCGATGGATGGACGCCGCCGCCTGCCTCGCAGGTACCGCCAGCGGGGCCCGGCCCGGGCTCGCCCGGGAGCGGGAGGGGACAGCCCCCGCCTTGGGGAGGCTTGAGGGAAGGTTAAATCCCGTGGAAAGGAGAGAGGACTTTGGAGTGCACCGGGTCAGAGGGTGGGGCGGTGTGGAAGGGGCCACAGTGGTTATCCTGTTCTCCCTCGGGGTCATCCCAGAGCACGGACACGGGATCGTACAGACGCGGCTGGCACGGGTCCCGTGAGCTCCGCTCCGCACCCGCTCTGGGCAGTCTGTTCCAGTGCCCACTGATGTTCTTCACCGCAGAATCACCGATGAGCTGGAAGGAACCACAGGGATCACCCAGTCCCACCCCCGGCCCTGCACGGATCCCCAACAATCCCACCCTGGGCACGTCTGGGAGCGGCGCCCAAACGCTCCTGGAGCCTGTCCCGGATCTGTCTGTTCCTGGAGCCCTGGCAGCCGGGGGAGCCTGTTCAGTGCCCCACCACCCTCTGGAGGAAGAACCTTTCCCTCATCTCCAGCCTGATCTCAAACCCTCATCTCCAACCTGATCATCTCCATGTTCAGGTGGAACTTACTGGGCATCATTTTCTGCCCCTTGCCTCATGTCGCATTGCTGGGCACCACCGAGCAGAGCCTGATCCGTGCTCTGACCCCCTTTTTTGATATTTGTACACGTGGATGAGGTCTCCTCTCACCCATCTCTTCCCGAGGCTGAGCAGACCCAGCTCCTTCAGCCTTCCCTCCTGAGGAGGATGCTCCAGTCCCCCAGTCATTCTGGTAGCCTTGGCTGGACCCGCTGCAGGAGCTCCACATCTCTCTTGAGGAGCCCAGGAGATTTGGGGTCCAGGTAGGAACAGACACCACGAGGGTGAGGCGTCAGGTGACACGGGAGAGCGAGGAAGGTGATGGGAATGTGAGGACGAGGAGAATTTAAAAGAGGAGCAGCAGAAGGGAAGAAAAGAGGTGGTAAAACATAAGTAAGAGAAGGAAGAAAAGTACTTATTTAAGCTTACAGGCACATGTGTGCCAAAACGAAGGAAAGGTGCCACTCCCTTGGCAGGAGATTGGACTAGTCTCAGGAGGACCCTTCCAGCTTTAGCTATTCTGGGACTTTGTGGTTCTGTGAAACAACCA
>VWZP01008427.1:0-27101 GCA_013396995.1 Dicaeum eximium | reverse complement strand
AGAGCTGGCAGCGGGCTGCGCTCTGGCGCAGGCATCAGCAGCCCCTGAGGAGCCTGACGGCGCTCCGGAGCCCCTGCCGGGCTGCCGGGGGTCCCGGGGTACCGGGGGTACCGGGATACCGGGGTNCTGTGAAACAACCACAGATCCAACCAGCCGTGTGTGCCTGTATCTCGGCTTGGCAAGCTCCTGAAACCCGCTGGCTGACTTGTGTCAGTGATCGCGGGTGCGTGCAGGGAGCGAGCGCAGGCTGCGGGGCGGCACGGCCAGAGCTGGCAGCGGGCTGCGCTCTGGCGCAGGCATCAGCAGCCCCTGAGGAGCCTGACGGCNCGGGGTGCCCGGCTGGCTGTCCCCGGCGCGGTGACCGCGGAGTGGGTGTCACGCGTGGCTGCAGCACCATGCCCCAGCGGGGTCACTCCGACATCCCAGCACGCCTCTTCTTTGCCGTGTATGAAGTAGTGATTCCATTTCAGCCCTTCAGCGTTTTAGCCCTCAGCAGTGCTTTTTGAGAAGAGACCGTGGTTTCCTCTCGTATTTTTAGAGGGAACGCTATAGTGATAGAAAACCTCGGATTTCTCTGAGCTCCTCGTGTGATGCTTGCTAAAAATACGGGGCTGCTTGGGAGTGAGAGCTCCTGCCTGTTGTGCAGTGCTATTTTCCCGGCTTCCTGCTGGTCCCCTCTCCTGCCTCTATCGCTCAGAACTTTGGAGCAGAGGTTCTCTGTGTTTTTATACAGCTCCCACTTCGCTGGAGATCTACCTTTTGACTGGAAGCTCTAGGTGCTATGGTCAAATAAATAATATATCATATTCACTTGCTGTAAAAACTTACCTGTCATGCAATTAACAGTAAATAAGATATTTACCCTTTCCAGATTAGCTCTCATAATTAATACAAAAAGTGTGTGTTCTTTTTCACAGCCAAATATATCCCAGGGAGATGAGTAACAGTTCAAATTTAGGTGAAAATATTTCACAGGAGGTGAATTCCATTTTTTGAATTTTCAAAATCTTGTTTGTTTTTGTTTAATTCCTGCATTTTTGGTGCAGCACTAAGGACATGTACTTAGCTGCTTTCCGCTGTGGTGACCACATTAATAAGCTAAGGTTTTTACCTACTAATAAGTAGGTTTTTCTCCTGTATCTCAGAATCCTCAGCTGACATAAAACTTGGATTTTATATCACTGGATTGCCTCAGCTGATGCTCGTGACATATTGTTTTGAGGGAGAATGATTAGCTTCTGTGAGCTTGGTAACACTTTGTGACTCTTCCTGTCTTTCAAAGTGCTTGTTAGGGCTCTCTTACCAGAATGTTCATTTTTAGAAAAAGATCTTAGCTGGAGGTTCTCAAACTGAGTAAGATAGTTGCTATCATCTAGTCTCCTCCCCTGACATTACCCATAGACACAAACACCCTTTACACCAAAATTGTGATAAAAAACGTTACCTTTAATCTCACTTGGCTTCTCTTTTTCCCTAAGGGGTGCAGTGCAGAGTTGCAGTATTGGGTTAGGGTTAGGGTTAGGGTTAGGGTTAGGGGTAGGGTTAGGGTTAGGGTTACGGTTAGGCTTAGGCTTAGGCTTAGGCTTAGGGTTAGGCCTAGGGTTAGGCTTAGGGGTAGGTTTCAGTTAGGGTTAGGTTTATGTTTAGTGTTACTTTTAAGTTTAGGTTTATGTTTAGAGTTGGATTTAGTCTTACGGTTAGGCTTAGCGTTAGGTTTAGATTTAGGTTTTGGGATAGATTTAGGGTTAGGGTTGCGCTTGGGGTTAGGGTTACGGTTTATGGTTAAGGTTATACTGCGGCTTAGGCTGAAGCTTAGGCTTAGGCATAGGGTTAGGGTTAGGGTTAGGGTTAGGGTTAGGGTTAGGGTTAGGGTTAGGGTTAGGGTTAGGGTTAGGGTTAGGGTTAGGGTTAGGGTTAGGGTTAGGGTTAGGGTTAGGGTTAGGGTTAGGGTTAGGGTTAGGGTTAGGGTTAGGGTTAGGGTTAGGGTTAGGGTTAGGGTTAGGGTTAGGGTTAGGGTTAGGGTTAGGGTTAGGGTTAGGGTTAGGGTTAGGGTTAGGGTTAGGGTTAGGGTTAGGGTTAGGGTTAGGGTTAGGGTTAGGGTTAGGGTTAGGGTTAGGGTTAGGGTTAGGGTTAGGGTTAGGGTTAGTGTTAGGGTTAGGGTTAGGGTTAGGGTTAGGGCTAGGGTTAGTGTTAGGGTTAGGGTTAGGGTTAGGGTTAAGGTTAAGGTTTAGGCTTAGGGTTAGGGTTAGGGTTAGGGTTAGGGTTAGGGTTAGGGTTAGGGTTAGGATTATCTCCCTGCAGGTGCAGAGTGGTAACCCTGTGCCCCTGTGTCTCTTTCAAAGCTGAGAAACATGCTGGGGTGTCCTGTGTCACAGCGTCCATGGATGACATCCAGTTTGAAGAGGCTGCCAGGTACAGTCCTGCTGACAGCAGTCAGGTGTTTTCATTCTGGAGATTCTTATTGGGCAGAGATAAACTGAAGTGTTATAAAATGGGAGGTGGCAGAGCTGTGACCTCACCACCGTAACAGGGCTGAGACTCAAAACTGCTTTTTCTACCTGACCCACCCAGGGAGCAGATCCATTTCACAGGGCAGAAATGAACTGCTGTTACCTTCACTTGGCCCTCGAGATGCCTGGGGAGAAAGAAACTGATGGCCCAGTGGTCTCTGGCTCTCATGAATGGCTGCAGGCCATTGCTTATCTCTGTTAAATAAGGAATGCACACCTATAAAACTTTCTGTTATCAGTGTTTTTATTGTTGCAAGTTCCCTTTCAGTTCATTTCTTAACATCTTTTTCTTTCAGCTCTTGCAGAAGAAAAGAGAAATGTTTTACATTCACTGAGCACTGAATCTAATAAGTCTACAAGATTACTCAGGACTGAACTTGTTTTAACCATTTTTCATGGTTTTCAGTGGGATAAAAGACACTGTAAGAGGAAATAGGACCTTTATTCCTAAACCATATCTTTACAGAAACCTAAAACCATTACTTTGGGGTTTTGTGTGGCTTTACTTGGGACACTCTGGGACTTAATGAGTGGTTAGATGTAAAGATGTGGTTGCACAGAGCAGTGCACACACTGTTGTTGTGGCTGTGAACAAAGCAACACTGGCTGCCAGGGGTCCAGCTGGTGTCAGTTTAAAACTGTTCATCAGTCTCAAACAATCATCCACTAAGACCTGAGACTGTCAGAGCAGTGTCCATTAGAGTAAGAACTAAAGCCAGTGACAAAGAGGACAACATGATCATACCAAATCTGGAACTCAAAGGAGAATTTCTTGGTCTGTTTCACATTATTGAAGTGTTTGTTCTGCCTGGAATTGCTCTGTGTTTTTAATTTTGTCCTTAGAAAAAAAATCCTGTTTGTGAAAACTAATCAAAGTCAGGGTAAAGTTTCCTTTTCAGGTGTAATAGTTCAGAGTTAGGAGCTTCAGAGCTCTTTTCTGTCTTGTTTCTTGAGAGCAAAGCAGAGCTTCTGGAATATGATGAAAATACTTTGCCTTCCAAATTTGTTTCTTAATATTTCTAATTCTCCTTTCACTTGTAATACCAATGTTCCATTTGTAACAAGAATTTCAGGTACAAATCTTGTAACTGTAAAAGAAATTGTATAAGAAATTATTTTTCTCTGTCAGGTCCTCCCTAACATCCTTCTCGTAGCTTACAGTGCAATTTCCTAAATTTTGCCAGATCTAGTTCATTATACAAACATCTTGCATAAATAAAAGAGTTCTTGCTGCTCTCTGTGGTAAATTAATAAGATGGTGTTTAAGTAAGTGACTTACTATAATGATTGCTTACCTAAACCAGGTTATTAAATGTTCTGCAAGGATTAAGTCTGCTGTGCTTATTTCAGCTGACATGTAAACAGAGATTGTCACAAATCCATATAGTTCAAAATTTAGATTTATGCCATGATAACCTCTTCCTTGTCTTGTAACACAAAGCAGTTCAGTGGTACTGATTTTAAATTACATCTGATTTTAAAATAAATTTATTTGAGTTTTATTAATGTTCCTTATGTGAATCACAGTCGGTTCATTCTGGTTAGGTTTCTGACAGTTTTAAGTGGAAGTGTGGTGTTGTGTGGCTGCTGGCCCTGCATATCTGCAGCTCTGAGCACTCTCCTTTCTGGAAGGGAGATGGTGGCTCCCTTAGCTGTGCAGCTGGGAACAATTGCCTTAACAGTTCTGCTTTTTCTGTGCAGTGAATAATGCAAAAACTGCCTCTGAGCATCTTCTGCAGAAGCTAATGAGGGCTGTGCACCTGCACATGGTCTGAGTTATTCCCACTGACCATTTCCTCTGTCCCATCCACCCAAAGGATTCCACCTGTGTTCTTGGATGTGAACAAGACAGGGAAAATTGCTGTGCAGTTTGTTGCTCCTGTCAGGTCCTGCAGAGGAGCAGGTTTCCTATGTCCTATTTCCCATTCTAGTTCTGCAGTGGAATAAGCAATTTAAGTAAGCCTTTACCTTTAAATGTCCAAACTTCATTCATTTAAATTAGGAAGCAATTTTTTTTTAAAATAAACTGGGGTAATAGCTGTGCAAAATCCTTTGCTGTGAATATTTTGTCAGTACCCAAGTGTTCTGAGTTACATTTTATTTCAGTCTTGGCTGCAATTAGCTCCCCTTTGCCTGCCCCAGGACTGCTCTTCAGCATTTGTAGCTCAGTTTGAATTCTCTGGAGGCAGGGGCCTGACACCCTTCTGGTTTGGCTGTGGCTCTGGCTTACCCTGCACTTTGTGTCCTTTTACTTCCTGCTCAGTGGGAAAACTTGAGGGCAAACTGCCCTCCTTTCCACCCTCTCAGCACTGCTCAGGGCTGGGATTTGAGGGGTTTGGAAACAAAGTTTGCTCCTGTTATCAGCATGGAGCAGGTCCTTTAGGAACTCCAGAAGGGAAGAAAATATTTCCTCATTTAAATGTGTTTTGATGATATAATAAAGAGAATTTAAAAGGTAATAAAATAAATAATAAAATAAAATAAAATAAAATAAAATAAAATAAAATAAAATAAAATAAAATAAAATAACATAATAAAACAAAATAAAATAACAATACAATAAAATAAAACAAAAATAAATAATATCATAAAAATAAATACTATAATAAAAATAATACATAATATTATGAAATCACACTAGATAATAAAGTAAAAGTTCTATTTCAATGTTTTATGTAGGTAAATGGGGAAGAGTGGTTTGAGAGGGATGATGTTAGCACAGAAGGGACAAGCAGTTCTTGGCCAAGACTTGGAACGTGAGCTCTTTCCCCACCCTGTAAAGATGTCCAGGAGCAGTTTTTGTCCTGGGGTTATCTCCTGGTGTGCACATACCTGTGTGCCAGAGGTGCTTTAGTGTCTCTGAGTGCTTTTGCAGCTACCTGTACTCAGAGGTTTGGTGCAGGGTGTGCTTTTGAGTACAAGCCAGAATTTCTGGGTGCACCTGGAGCACATCTGCTGTCCTACAGACACCAGCAGGGAGAGGGAATGTTAAAAATCAAATTTGTGCAGATCTCTGAGTGGCTGTGATTTTACTGACCAAGTCTGACTGCTGAATAACAGCGGTGAATTGCAAACAGTGAAAAATTCACTTTTTTCCAAGTGAATTTTCAGTGCAGTGTGGAAGACACAGATTAATGAGGTGTTCTTCACTACCTTTAGGAGTACACAGAGAGGCAGATTCAAGACCTTATAAAGCTGTGTGTTTGCATGCTGTAAGATCTTGCTCTTCTTAACAGGGTTGGACAAATTATTGCCATCAGAACAAAGGTGAACAGAGCATTCAAAACCAGCATGGAGGTAAGAGATCATCACTCTTTTTTCTAAAGATATTGAAGGAGCAGAGCAGAGGTGGGAGCAGTAGAGGAACACAGCGTGGGTCCAGGTTTGTTTGTTCCAGATATTTGCAGATATCTGACCTGCCTAATGGCACTGCTTTCAGAGTGTTAGAATTGTGTGTTTCCTGCAAAATAATCCATGTTAGAGTCCTGGGTTTTTGGTGGTCCCAGCAAGAGTGGGAACCCAACCCCATGGGCCCTTTGCAGGGGTTCCCTGCTGAGTTCTTTTCCAAGGATGAAGAACGAGCAGGACTCTCTTTCTCTTGGTCTTCAGGGTTTTGTTTATTCTTATCTTGAGTTCAGCACTGTCTGCACACCAGACTCAGCGTGCGAGAAGCGAGGCANCCAAACACCCAAACCAAGGCACAAAATGGACCCAAACACCCAAACCAAGGCACAAAATGGACCCAAACACCCAAACCAAGGCACAAAATGGACCCAAACACCCAAACCAAGGCACAAAATGGACCCAAACACCCAAACCAAGGCACAAAATGGACCCAAACACCCAAACCAAGGCACAAAATGGACCCAAACACCCAAACCAAGGCACAAAATGGACCCAAACACCCAAACCAAGGCACAAAATGGACCCAAACACCCAAACCAAGGCCTTTCAAAGCTCTTTAACCCAATTACTTTCTAATACCTACTTTGTTTTTACTTTTCTACCAATAACTTCTACTAATCTATGCACGTAACTTCCACACTGCTGCTTTCTCTAACCAATAACTTTCTGCCACCAGTGCTACAGAAAATGGAGCTGAAGAGGCACAAGAAGGAAGAAGGGACAAGACCCAAAATCCTCCATCTTGTCTCCTATTCACTCTCATATTAAAATCCTAAACCCCTAAATCCTTCCCTCTGTGATACACTACTATTACTACACATCACTACCTGTGTGCTCTAACTCATCCCAAAGTTTTGGCAATCTTTCCCAGGGCTGAAGGTTAAAAGCAGTGTTCTGCTGAGGGTCAGGGCTTCCTAAAACAGGCAGAGAGACATTCCCTGTGCCCTGGATTCCAACATAGCAACTGGGCCCTGAAGAACTGAAGCCTTTGGCAGGTGTAGTGGGCAGGATGGGATAGGTGGTGTTGGCCCAGGCCAGATCCACTGAATAGGTGGAGTTCAAAGGACGTTTTGAAATTTCTGATACAAATGTAGGTATCTCAGGTGTACACATGATCTTAATCTTGATACTGTAGTAAATTTGCAATGCCTTGCCCAATCACTTCAAATCAGAACTGAACTTTGGGGGTGCTTTTTGTGTATTCTGCCCATGTCCAATTCCCATTATTATTAATGGGAGTGATGCATCTCACAGGTAATGCATTCCAGAAGTTTCTAAAAATTGGAAAAAATCGGAATTTTGATGTATGTTAGGCCTATGCCATAGGACCAAATTCAGTGTTTCACATTAAAGTGTTTCATTGTGCTTTGCACCTCAAAACACAGGTTTTTTTGCATGTACAGATCTTAGAAACTGATTCAGATGGGGACTCCAGATGCCATAGAAATAAATGGAAGGAAATATCCATAATACTACATCTAAGTGTCTTTCCTGGTTTTGTAATTTTACCCCACAAGTGATGCTAAACAAACATAAAAGTTGTGGTACTAAAAAACCTTTCAGAGCTAATATTGTGATGACCAGAGATGTATCAGTGATTAGAGCAGGATTTTTACCTTTTTCATTTTAGGTGTAAGGGACTGATAAAAACTGCACTGTTTTGTCTCAAATCATTTGACAATGATGTAAATACCTTTTTTGTCTCCTTCCTCCACCACCTTCTTCCTTGTAGGTTGGCATCAAGGTGACAGTACAGGATGTTTTGACTAATGCTGAAAAGATTGTGAGTGTGGCATATGCAACATACGTGGCCAAGCCAGTTGGTGGTGGAAAGGTATTTTTCCTGTTTTCTCCTAAGATTGGAGTGACTGAGTTTCTGTGAAATAACCCAGCTTTTCTGGTTGTGAAACACAGCAGAAACACTGTTTATTCTGATCAGCAACAGGAAAAAAGCATGAAGTCCAGACTTTATAAGAGAGATTTTTTGGGTTTTTTTCCAATTTGCCGCTCTGAAATGTTAGGCTGTAGTAGTAGTAGTAGTTGTAGTAATAGTAGTAGTAGTAGTAATGATAATAATAATAATAATAATAGTAATATTAGTAGTAGTAGTAGTAATAATAATAGCAATAATAACAACAACAATAACAATAACAACAGTAACAACAATAATAACCATACATTATTATGTAATTAATAATTATTATATAATCACGATTAATCATTAGGAATACATTGTTGTTATTATTATTATTATTATTATTATTATTATTATTATTATTATTATTTCTATTTCCATTTCCATTTCCATTTCCATTTCCATTTCCATTTCCTTTTGCACATTTGTTCATTATAGAAGTGGCGTCTTTGTGAAGGCTACAGTACTACAGAGGCAAGCAGTGGAAGGGATCCTTTTTGATCCTTCACTTCCTCTCTTGGGGAGGTGGTTCAGACATCACTGTTCAGACAGAAGGCATTATTAAAGCATTATTTTTAAGCTTGCTTCCAGTCTAAATTGGTTATTGGCCATTTATGTTGATTAGTTTTCAGGCCAGGGCTGTTTCTTCTCCCCAGTGCTTGGAAATCAGTCAGGTGCCACTGGCCCTCACATCTCAGTGCCAGACAGGCACAGCCCTTTGAGAGTTTTTTTGTGAGGGAGGCCAAACACTCCTCAGACTCTCTCATAAACTCCCTTTGCATGTGAAATTCTGCTTTCTTGGCTGTGACCAGCACCATGGATCTGACTTTCCTGTGTGACCAATGTGTTCTGGCAGCACATCTGGCTGTTAAACACCCACTGGAGTTTGCAGAGTCAGCCC
The DNA here is from genome assembly GCA_013396995.1 of Dicaeum eximium. NCBI lineage: Eukaryota > Metazoa > Chordata > Aves > Passeriformes > Dicaeidae > Dicaeum > Dicaeum eximium. The sequence goes on along the minus strand of VWZP01008427.1, from coordinate 18,370 downwards.
AATTCATACATCCAATCACTGCTGCTTTCTGTGCTCTGAGGATGTGGCACAGTTTGGACAAGAAACTGAGTGGAGCAGTTTTACTGAAACTAAAGCCCAGCTCTTGTCTCTGAAAGGCCAATGGCTAAATTGCTATCCTGATAGCACTATAATATTATCAAGTAATAATTGTTTGTTATTAGTTTGGTGTCATAACATCAACCTGTTTACCTTTTGCCCAGATTTCTGGGGAGATTAATTCAGGATTAAATTGGTGATGATTAACTAAGATTAGGCTTAAGACAGGAATGTCCCAGAGAGAGTTTGAGAGTTCAGTTCAAATTCCATCACAAACTAAAGTCTCAGAGACATTGAAGAATATTTTTTCAAATCCACTCTTCTGAACAACTGTTTCCAAAATTGTACAGAGACAATCTCAATATACCCACCATCCTAATTTTTTAACTGGGCCATCTGGGAAAATCTAGGAAGCTCTGGAAAGGGACTGGAAAGGAGGTAATGAATGTGCAAGAGGGTTAGAGGGAAGAATTAAAAGCTGAGAAACATTAGTGGCAGCACTGCAAGACACAAAATGTTGAATTTGTCTGTGGTGCACTGCTTTCTGCATTATTTTAAGATTTCTGAGGCTAGGCCTTCTAGACAAATCTCACAAGTGATTGTTCAGTGTCACCTGTGCTGTAATTATCCAAGTGTAGTAATTTTCTTAAGCCATTAACAGGTTTGGATGCAGTTTGTCATTGAACTGACATACACAGGAATTTGCACTGACACCACTGACCAATGCAACTGCATTTTTTTTCTGGTTCAAAAATTCTAACCTCAAACTTTCATATAAGTTCATATTTTCCTGTCTTTCTTATTTTTTTTTTTTTCTTAAATGAGATCTGTCTTAAACACAGTGTGCTGTCACCAATGTTTGTATTTAGAAACTAAAAGCATTTTGTCATTGAGTTTTAATGAATGATTCTGAAAGAATAATGCAGAATGTCTTGAACTTTATACTCTGTACTTGCTGTATTAATAAACTTGCCATCTTGGACAGTTGGTAGGAAAAGGTTGTAGAAAATGCTGATGCCATTTTAAGTTCAAAGTGTGCTTTGTTATGATTGTGAGGTTCAGAACTGTAGTGTTTTTTTCCTCTCTGTTTGCACAGGTTGAGTTAAAACCTGTACAGCTTCTGTCTGCAGAAGACCACGTGGAGCACAGCCTGGCTATTGAGAGGAGAAGAATCCGTCTGGGCTATGTCCAGGTCTTTCAGAAGCTGATGCAGGAGAGCAATAAGGAAGGTGATTTCTGTACTCAGCACAGAAGGTGGAACAAACACCCAAGAGCAGCTGGAAGGAAGGAAAAAAGCAGACAAAACATCTCCTCAGGGTTGTGGTGTCAGGTGGAAAAGTTGTGCCAGATTTGTGGCTAGGGGTGCCAGAGGTGTGTTAGGCAGTTATTCCAACAGAGAGGTATTTCTCTGTCTCAGAAATTCCAGATTTAAAAACACAGGGTTGAAGGCCAAGTGTGCATTAAAGAGATGTGAAATGCAGATCTTCATGTAGGGTCTGTGTGTGAGGTTTCACAGGTCACACAGGACTCTGCATTACAGCAGGAAACTTCTGTGACACTAGTTGTGATGTGGACAGAAGCATGAAATTCACTCAGGCTTATGGCCATGTCTTTGCCAGAAAACAAAGTAAGAACTATGTTTATGCCCCGAGATGATTCCCAGCAAGCAGGCTTCACTACATGGAGGTCAAAACAGGTAAAAAAGTTAGGAAAAACTGAGTGAAGAAACACTCAGTTCTTCCATAAATAAGGTTCTTCCTTATTTATGGTAGTAATTTCTGTTCCTTAAGAAAGTTGTGTTTATAAGTTGTTGTGTTCCCCCACAAAAGAAATTATTCAGAGCTGTTAAGAAAATATGCTGGTATTTGGAAAATCTGAGCTGTAGCTCCATGTATAAATAACAGGCATTATGTGGTTTTACTGAGGAGAGATTAAACCTGTTATAAACAAAGATCTAACTGTAACAATTTAGTAAGACTTCATAAAACTGAAGAGTCTTGTTTGTTACAAGAAAACAAGCTATTTGTCTTCATGGTAACTGTCTCACAGGGTACAGTTTAATAACCTGAGTGACAAATTAGAGGTCGATGGGTTTTGTCTCCGCTGCCTTTCCTGGCAACTTCTTTGAAGGATATTATTGTAGCACTAATTCACCTCCTTAAGGAGACAGAGCAAGCAGAGTGGGAGAAGAAAGGAGAGAACCTTGTATGTAAAGGCTGTGAGGTAGCAACAAATGCACAAGTCATACCCTGAAAGTGAGGTTTATTTGACAAGTGGATCTTAGGGAACACCTTGAGTAGGTCCAAAGTACAAGTTAGACATATGTGTGCACACACATAATCACAAAGTTAGTAAACTAGGGCATAAGTCAAAAGTTCCATTCAGCTCCTAGCACAGATAGGCACATGTAAAATTACTTGATGTAATCTCACGCCTAAATCTTTTCCTGTGGAACACCACCAAAAAGAATTGAGATTGGAGTGAGGATGCATGGCTAAACACTTGAAAGTGATGTCAGAAATGCTCAGGTAATACCAGGTGGTTCAGATCCTCATTTCTGTCATCTGTTTGGTGCTCTCAGGCAATCACAAGATTTGTAACAAGATTAAATAATCGTGTCCTGCTCTAACCCTAATTAAACACACCTGTACAGGTGCCCATCTCACACAGTGCAGAGTCTTGGGCAGACATTTGAGTCAGTGCTGAGCTGCTCTGACAGCTCCTCTGGGGTGTTCTGGCAGCCCTGAACACCCCAGCACGGGCTGGGCTGGGCTGGGCTGCTGCTCCCAGCTGGGACAGGAGCTGCTCCTGACACAGGGACACTGGAACTGCTCCTGACAGAGAGACAAGGAACTGCTCCTGACACAGGGACACAGGGATGTGGGCACACACTGAGGGCTGGCAGCAGCAGCTTCTAGGAGAGCACAGCAAATGTTCAGCCTCTTGTTGCTTCCCTTGCAAACCACAAGGCTCTTCTGTGCCTTTCTGTTTTTCTTCTTTTCCCCGGGTCTGAAGCAAACTGCTCACTTCAGTGGGTGTTCCTCTGAAGGCGTTCATTGATACATTGCTGCTGTGTTTCAGATACTTGTGAAGAGGAAGATGCAGTTTCCACTGAACACACTCACGTACAGAGCACTGAGCTTGTCCTGCCTCCTCATGCAAACCACCATGGGAACACTTTTGGTGGCCAGATCATGGCTTGGATGCAGACAGTGGCCAGCATTTCAGCAAGGTACTTTCCTACAGCATTGTCTCTGCGTGTGGTTCTAAATGGATGTGCTTTTAATGGTAAAGGTTTCACAGGGATTTATTTTATGGAGAATACAGACCCAGGGCTTTGTGATTTTTCTTCCTCCTCACATTACAGGAGGCCTTTGAACTATTTACGTGGTACATCTCCCACAGCATGCCATGCCACTGAGACTCAGACATTATTCTGTTACACATGCATAGCCTAAGGCAAAAGAGGCTGTGTTACCTTCCTGGGAATCTTTGCAGAAAGCTAACACTGGATACAGGAACAGAAACCTGCCCTCCTTGTGCTCGGTGCAGTGTTTTAAAAACAAAGTTGTTTAATCAGGATAAAACCAATACTGACCCTGTATCAAGTGGCATCCAAAAACGAACAGCCTTCTAGAACTTAGTCTGCAGATCCTCAGGATGCCAGAAGAAAAATAAGTCAGAGAAAAAGGATCCACATAAACAGGTTCTGTTTTCTTGGTGTGTACACAGAATGGATGCAGAACCCTCAGCAAGTCCCTTGACCTTTCAGTCCCTCTGAGTTGCACCTCCTATGGCTTGTAACAATTTGAGCAGTTTAAAAAGCTGGGGCATCTTCAGGTAAAAAGAACAAAGTATGTTTTGTGACGCTGCTTGTCAGTGTGACCCAGGCACATAATCATTTAATTCCTCTTCCCTGGAGTCAAACTGTTGTTTGTCTCCCTTCCTGTTCCTGGACACTGTACAAAGCTTCTTTGTAAGCAGCACTCAAGTTTCAGTCTGAATTCTCCTTGCATACCAAGTGACCTAATTCACTGCAGGGACGTTAGATATGTTTTCTCTTTTTATCTTTAATAATTAAATGACTTCTCCATTCATTATTCATATGGTTTTGATTTGTAGCCAGTGGTTGTACTGATAACAACAGATTTTCTGTAGTGGTTGGATAAACAACTTGTTTTAGTAACTGAATACCCCAGTATTCAGTGCACTGACCTTACCCCCACGTGCAATCCCAGTGGCTTGAAGGGACTGTTGCAGATTTTTGCCATAATATGACTCAGAATATTTACCTGTTTTCATTTTACCTAGTGGGAGTCACATTTAGGTTTAAAAAAGGAAGGGAAACATCAGCAAATGGAGTACTGGACAGATTTTCTTTGAAGTAATTAATGTCAAACATGATTACTTATGTTGAAAATTTCAGGAATAATAGCTGGTGTCAGAGGCTGGTTGAAAGCAGAGATGTGGTAGTTTTTGCTTGAGAAGTAACTACTCTCACTATGAACTTTTTGTGAGGCCACTCAGAGTTAGACCCCACCTTAGAAGATGCCAGGTAAGAGTTTCTGTGGCCACAGACGGTGATGGAGGAACAGAAGAAGAGGGATAGCCCTGGAAAAATAAATTCCTAAGAGCATTTTAAAGGTCACTCTCTCTCCTTCTCACCTCCTCACCACCTTTTTTTGCTCAATACATGAAAATCTTGCAGATAGGAATAAAACCATGTGAACAGTAGTAATATTAGCTTGAACTTGATGGATACTTTCTTATTCCTTACATTTGCAAAAAAAAAGAAAAGCATTCAGGGTGTACTTTTCCAGGAAAGAAATGAATATTTAAGCCTGATTTCTGGTTTGCTCCTCTCCTCATCATTATTGTGTTTGCATCTTTAGAGTGAACATTGTAAATAAAATCAACGCTTAGCATTTTAAATCAGAGGAGCAAATTATTTTAATTTAATTACAAAGCAATTAAAATGTATTAGACTATTGAAGAGATGTACCAGTCAGTTAATTAGCTGCAGATAATTGTGTGCATTTAACAATACCGGTACATTAGTTTTCAAAGTGCAGTTGAGTTAAAAGCTGGAAGTGCTACAAAACTGTATTTTCAAATTTAGGAAACTTCACCATGGAACAATCTATCCTAGAGGTGCACGTGGGCTCCTTATTGAGAGCAGTGTGTTGCTTCAGAGGCTAAAAATAAATGGCATTTGTTGTATATAGTCCCCTCTTCCTGTGATGCACAGACATCCCAGCAGAAAGTGAGGGGCTTTGACTACACGCAGAACTGATTAAGAAACCTGATTTTTGCCTGCTCCAGAGAGCTTGGAAATGAGATTCTATTTACACAGAATGCATCTGGTAGCCATGTGAGGGGTTTTTTATTCTCATTTCATTTCACACTAGCAGAAAGCATCTAAAACCAAGCAAAAAGTACAAATATTAAGACTAGATAAACTGACATGACATTGCTTGGACACTGTCCCTGGTGCTCAGGCTTCCTTTAATTGTTTAAAGACTTTAAGGTCTGGCATTTTTACACTGCTCAGGAGCCTGCTCCCCGTGCAGTCCTACAGAAATTAATGAAACTGTGAGGTAAGTGGTTTCTCTGTAGGTAAGGGATTCATGGTCTGGCCTTAAGAGAGGGCAGTCTCAAGCAGTGAGAATTAACTGGCGTTTGTAAAACGTGTTGGAAATGAAACAGCACGACACAAGTGGTGTTGTGATGGCTGAAGCTCGAGTTACCTGCTTTTGGAGCTGGACATGCTAATATGGACTAGATCAGTGTAGTTTAGTGACCTTGCAGGTCCTGCAAACCCTGTTTCTGTAGTCAGTCACCCTGGCTTTAGCACAACTGTGTGTTTTGGTTTCTCTCTCTCTGGCTTTCTGTTTCAGCCGCCTGTGTCGCTCACACCCCATCCTGAAGTCAGTGAACATGTTCAAATTCTGGGGGCCATCCTTCGTGGGTGACCGCCTCGTCTTCAATGCCATTGTCAACAACACCTTCCACAACAGGTAAAGCTCCTCGTCTGTCATCTCCCTTGGCATCTCCATCACCAGCCTGCACTGTGTGTTTCAGGTTTCATCAGTAGGATTTTCATTAGTGAATTAATTATTTTTCAGGTGTGACTTTGAGGCATGTATCTACATCTGTAACTGCCTATATGTGCTGGTTTTTTTGTTTCACTTTTATCAGTGGAAGTTTTTAAAAAAATTATTCTCTGATTTCAGGTTAAAGATCATTTGTCACCAAATCCCACTCCTGCAAATGGAGACAATAAATATTCCTCTGAAATTCAGGGATTTTCAAGTGCTGAGTTGTTCCCATAGATTTGATTCTTCACAAGATGCCAACTTCTTGCCAGGATCTTCCCATCTTGGCATCTGTTGACAAACTGGGTTCTATTTATTGCTAATTTTTGCTAATGCTATTTAGCTGCTGCCATAGTTTATTTTATTTCAGAAGTGTGTCTGTCCAGGTTGAGTAATTGATTTGCTGTGCTACAGAAGGTATTTGAGTCAGGCTTCCTGCTCACCTGGAGGCACTGCAGTCTTTTCAGCAGTCTCAGGGCTGCCTCTGCATCACTTGTAGCAGCTCAGTGATTTATTTAAACTTTCCTTTCAGTGTGGAGGTTGGTGTCCGTGTTGAGGCTTACAACTGTGAGGAGTGGATCAGGGACCAGCCACGGCACATTAACAGTGCATTCCTGATTTTTAAAGCTTTGAATGACAAAGGGGAGCTGCTCACCTTCCCCAGGGTCAAGCCCATGACGCAGGTGAGCTCTCAGGAGCAGGGTGGTCACCACAGCCTTCCTGGGGATGCAAGGACCAAGCAGGGCACTGCAGTGCATCTCCTTGCAGGACAGAAAAGCTCCAAATGAAATGTTTGCCCTCGAGTGAGAGGTTTGTTATTGTTAGCTTTAGTGTTCCCCAAAACTGGGAGGCTCAGTGGAGGATCCTCATGACTAGAGATTCTGTGCTTGATGGGCAGAGAAGAAGACTCTGATGTGTTTGGAGATTTTTGCCACTTGTCTACGTCTTGTGCAAGTTCCACTGACTGTAGATGAAATTTGTAAGTATTCAGTGAATAGTTATTTTAATAAACCCTCAACAAAGATGAGGAATAGAATGAATAAAGAAGTCTGTGGGAATCAAATGCCATGATGTGGGTGGGCTTTTCAGTTCCTTTGACATGGAGATCTCAGTTCATGTTTCCCTGAAACTGGTTCATGAAGCACTTGAAGCAGTTTGAATGCTATTGTTGAATTATTTGCTGTGGTGACACCTGTCACTAATCTTCCTGCTCCAGTTACAACTGTTTTAGAGGGCCAGTGTAAGCAGAAATGAAATTATTTTTTAACATCAGGGGCCTTCTTTTTTATAGGATGTGAAGTAGACAAATGAATCAAGGTGTCCTATGTACTCACTGGGGCAGTTAAGTTTCACTACTGCCCATTACAGGCTGTCCCAAGAGGAGAAACCGACTTTGAAAAATACAAATTTCCTTTGTGCTTTGAACACCAGATGATGATAAATGGGGTTAATAGTTTATTTGGTGGGTAGCACATTTAGAAGAGCAGAATGTGTGTGGTGCACTGCCCAGCTGCCGCTGCTTTAGGACCAAAAAGCACCAGGAGGATGCTGCAATGATACAACTCTTCTATCACACTGGTTTTTTTCGAATGTCAGAGAATATTGCTAAGGCAAAAAGTAAACCACCAGATTACTTGGGTTAGCCTGTGGAAAGGCCACTGCACAAAGTATTACTCTTTATTTGCTTGTAGCACTGCTCTGGCATTTGCCCATCTGTAGTAAATAGTTTTTAGCTGTCTTTTTTAAGACCTTGTTCTAAAATAATGAGATGTGTTGCTCTCTGGCTGGTTTTTCATGCAGGATGGTGTGAGGAGGTACCACGGAGCTCTTGCCCGCAGGAGGATTCGACTCACCAGGTACAGCTGGGTCACTGGCAGACCTTGCTTTTGAAAACTTAATTTCATAATCCCTTAAATAAAGTAATTGAACTCTCCTTCGCATATATATGACTGTTACATGGCTTACATTTACAAATAATTCTGTCTCAGTGGCACTGAAATTATTAGAGGCTGCTTGTCTCAAAATTGCTTTGCTCTGGAGGTTATTTTGTTTCACTGTATTTCTCAGGAAGAAAAAGCAGCTATTGCAAACCAAAAATTGATAAAGTACCTGTATTTAGAAGACACTTAAGCCTATAGAAAGTGATTTTTCCTAGCATAGATAGACGTGCAAAGAGCCAATTCATGCTACTATGTCTCTTTTTAATTATGTTTTAGAAAATGCATGCTATCTGCTAAAGGAGACAAGCCCTCTGATGCCTGGGAGACAAGCAACCAGGTAATCTGTAGGTGCACAAAAAGCTGTATTTGTGCACCTTTTGGGGTGTATGAAGCAGCTGCTCAGGCTGTGGCAGTACAGGTGGACCCTCTGAAGTGCTGTGGTAGTCATGAGGACTGGATGGATGTGTAACACAGTGACATTTCCCTTCTAAAAAGAGAGAGTAGATGATTCACTACTGATGTAAGAGTAAGTTCAATACAAAGGATAAAAAATTGTCTTTAGATCAGATGCATACAAGTACTCCTCTAAGGTCTCCTTTAGATTTATCCCTCAGTGTCTCCAGCTGTTATAAAAGCTGAATTCTCCTGTAGAGGAAGTAGTTTGGGGTTTTGTTTTTTGTCTTTATCCAGCCATGGAACATCTGAAAAATTGCAGTGAGGAAACCATTTAGTAAGTGTTACAAGTGGGGGGAGAGATAGCAACAGAGAGATGAACATTGGAATAGCATAAACTTTGTTTCTGTGGAAAGAAAGGTGAAATTGTGTTCATCCCCAGATACCCTGCACCAAGTGTCTCTGGTTTGGACATGCTGTGCCATTGCCTGTGCCTGTGTCTTGCAGTGTTAAATGCATAAGCTAAATTATAAGCTAAATGCTGTTTCAGTGCCCAGGTTTTTTTTTTCCTGCAGAACAACGAATGTAAATTTGCACACAATGATAAAAATGGTTCGCTTAAGATTTATTTCCTATGAAATCAAAACTCGCCAGTAAAGACTCTAAGGTTGTATTCTCTTTATAGAGTGGTTAAATGAGAACTCCATCCACTGTAGCCAAGCATAAAGAATGGATATATTTGCATTTTCTCTGCTTGTGAGCCTGCTGTGTAAAGCAATTGCCAAGATGGACCCAGCTTGGTAGCAAAGAAAAGGTTAATTTTCGAGTAGATTCTGATTCCTTAAGAGGAAGATGGACAAAACCATTACTTTAGTGGTCTGAGAGGTTATCTGTATTGTCTCCCTGGTGGTCAAAGTTGTTCTTCACAGCTTTATAACTGCAGAAGCTGAAAATAGTGTTTTGTTGTCCTTTAATTAAGATTGTTTTGCCAACAGCCATGTGAGTGCATCAGGAAGCCACTGGAAGTGTTTTAATTCAGAAACTACTGAAGTGTGTTTTCACTTACAAGGAAAATAAACATTTGTTTGCAGTTGAAGCATAATGATAGGAAAAAGAACACCTCATTTCTGCAATGTTCAGTGAAATGCACCTTTACCCTCCATTTTCAGACATGTGTCTTGTGTTTCAGGCATATTTGAGTTACAGCAACATAGCTGCACTGACACACCTGGCAGGGAAACCAGGGTGGGACATCACCAAGACTCTGGATAATGTAAGTGCAGAAAAGAAATTACAGAAATCTGAAATCAAAGCACCTCCCTGTTTGTGAAGTGGTGTTATAAACCCAAAATCAGTGAGGAAACTTGCATCAACCAGTTCTAGCAGAGGAAGATGCTGCTAGGAAAAAGCAAAAGAAAGTTGAGGGAAAACCTGGTTTAACCCTGCTGCAGTGCATGTTTTCCAGACAATGGAGAGACATCAGGCATCTGCCAAGGCTGGGTTTCTGACATGTGGCTAGTGGCTGGCAGTTTACTTCAAGATCATCTCCATCCAGGGGTGTTTTGGGACAATAAAAGACTTTTGCAGTTTAAGTCTGACCTCCTGTGCATCACAGGCTATGAAATATTGCTTAGTGACTCTTGCATGTAGACAATAAGAGCAGATACAAATCATAAGGAATTCCAGTGATGGCAAAACTGCCTGTGCCATGTGTAGGTTGTTCCAGTGGTTGAAGACTTTCAGTAAACACTGCTCTGCCAAATAAACAGCAGACAACACTGGTGCTGGGAAAAGCAGGCTTGAACCAGCTCGTGGAGACAGGCAGGAAGAACTGGGATTGTTCATCCTGGGGCAGAGAAGGCTTTGGGAAGACCTTGAAGCACCTCCCAGTACCTAAAGGGGGCTTACAAGAAGTCTGGAGAGAGACAGCACAAGGGGGAACGACCCTAAATTGCAGAGGATTTGTTCCCTTTTCCCTGCAACTGGAATGACCCCAAGCTGAGTTTTTGCAGTAAAAAATGGCCCTCTGATGTCTCTGACACAAAACCACAAGACTTGTAAACCTGAAGAGATAATCCAGCCTTGCCAATGTTCACTTAGCAGAGAGGTGTTTTGGCAGCTGCACCTCCTGCTTTGTTTTGTGATTTCTCAAGCCTAGGAGACTCCGAGAACAGCGTGATTTCTGTTCTGTGCCTTGGAGGAATATGGGTGCAGACCTCCTGCAGATGGTTTTTAAAGCTCTTAAGCATTTAATTTTACACCCAACTTGACTTTGGCAAGGTGCTTGCTGGATTATGTTAGGGTTTATTTCCTCTTCCAAGATAGGATAATCCAGAGAAATACAAAATCTGTACTGTTGCAGAAGAGCAACATAAGCAAAAGATTTTTCATTTTTGATGCAAAAAAACCAACCCAACAGAACCTCAACAGTGATGATGAATCTTATTAATTTTGCATCACTTGGAAATGAAAATCTGTTAAACTTCTCAGGATTTCAGAAGCCATAAGCCTGTGAATTTGGGAATAAAAGCCTCTAATTCTGAACATTCTTTTGTACCCATCTTCTTCCATTTTATGGGGTTTGTGGGAGGTGCTAAACCCTTCCTTTGTGTTTGCATTGTTATGTACAGGTTATTCCTTTTGAATTCTTTGTGTTGGGATTTAGGCCTAAGAGTAGAAATAGACCCAATACAATCAAGGCAAGATAGTACAGGTGTGAGACAAGAGATGCAAAACTGTTATTTTAACTAGTTTTTCAGAGTATCACTAGTTCTGAGTGCTCTGCTTCACAGAAGAGAGCAAGAGAGAAAAAGAAGGATATTTTGGAAAAGGAAGTGTTCTAGGGGCAGGGAGGGCTAGGCCAAGGTGTGGCTGATTTGCCTGGACAAAAGCATGTGGCATTTCCCAGGAACTCCTGAAAAAATCTCCTTGAAGTCCTAAATGTGTAACATTTATGCATCTAAACCTTTACAGTAATCATTCTTTGCATTTAATACATGCTGTGTTGCTTTTTTTTTCTTTTTTTTTTTTCCCCCCCAGGTAAAAATCTGGACCCACGAGGAGGGTACTGTGCTGTCCTTCAAGGTGGAGATGCAGGTGAAGGTCCCATCCCAGGTCGCCTTCTCCCTCTTGTCCGACTTCAGCCTGCGCCAGCGCTGGGACAGACATTTCCTGTGAGACCCTGCCCTCCCTGGGGCCCTGAGCCCCCTGGCCACTCCTCTGCTCTGTCACAGACACTCCTGATGTGCTGGCACTTCGCTGCCCCGTTAGCAACAAAGTGTTGAAAGAATTTGACATCAAAAGTTTGTTGGTCAAAGTATGGCTTTTGGTTTTTCGGTTTGTGCTCAGTCTGGTTCCAAAATACAGAGTGCTCTGTCCAAAGAGTGGGATAGGACAGAAGTCATCTTTTTCCTAAATGAGCACAGTTCCAGTCCTAGACAGGTGTCTGTTAAAAGTGACAAAACCCCACAACTAGTAAAAAAAGAAAAAGTTTAAAGTAAGATCTGAGGTGGATATATTGTGCATGCTAGCTTAAAAAATTAAGGAAAACCTGGATTCCTTCATGTTTGTGCTGTTGGGGACACTGATGCTCACTTTGACTGTACAGTCAAAGTGAGAAATCGAGAAATGGGGTCCTTCAAAATGCGTATTTTCAGAAAATAATATGTTTGAAACCCTGTGTCATTGGAAATGGGTTTTGGAATGGCTCTAAAAGATGTTTGAGGTTTTTTATTCACCTTTTATGGTGTCAAATAGTGATTAGAGACAGTTGAATTGAAATTATACTAATTTGATTTGGTGACTCATGTTCAGTTAGTTATTCCATCCTGAAAGATTTTTACCAGAGGGTGGAAGTGGAACCTTAGGGATACTTGAAAATCTACAAACCCTACTGAATTTACAGCTTGTAACAAACAAAACCTGAAGAAATGCTGTTGAAGAGGTGTTGCAGAAAAACTAAATTTTTTGACTCTCTCTCTGCCTTGCTGCTGGGACTTGATGAAAATCAAAGTTCAGTGCCAGGATGGAGCCCGTTTGCACTGAGGTTGCTGGGGGAGCCTGACGTGTGTGTTCAATGTACCCACAGGGCGTGCGAGGTCCTGCAGGCTGTGAGTGAAGAGGAGAAAATCTACCACGTCACATCTGCCCCCATGACAGGCCACCAGCCCAGAGACTTTGTCATTCTGGTGTCCCAAAGGCAGCCCTGCAGGCCACAGTGAGTATGGCTCTGATTCCAGCTCTGAGCACTTGGGGGCCACAGTCTGGAGTCCTGTGACCTGGACCTGGCACCGGGTGACAAAGATGGCATTTCACTTTCTAAGGAAGAGAAACTCCTTACTCCTTACTTTCTAAGGAGTGAGATTCCTTTGTTGATGCCTGAGTTTGTACAACCAGATTTGCTTTGCCATGTGAAGGTGCAATTTTTACAAATTTTTACGAATTACAATTTTTTTTTACAAATTTCACAATTTTTTAGCATAGTTCAGTATTGATAGTGACTCTTTGGGAGAGGTCTACGAGGAGGGCAAATAGGCCAGAATTTCCAATGAGCAAATGGGGAAAAAAGTCATGTCCCAGAGAGCCTGTCAGTGGGCTGAAGCACCTAGCTGGGAGTTTGTTTTTTGTTTGTTTGAAGTAACTTTATACTCCCATGTAATTACAGAGTTTTTTCTTAAGGAAGTGCTTGAAACCTCACACATTTATTTTATCTGTAAGTTCTGCCAAGTCCCTTGCTCAGTTTAACATACCCTGCTTTTTAAAGTTGTATTAATTTTTGTTATATTTCTTTTTGTTCTTAGTGAACATGGGCAGCATAGTGAAACATGGGCAAATGGAACCTTGTGGTGCATCTTACCCTTCTTTATTCTGTTTCTTTTTTCACATTCAGTAATTCTTCAAGTTAACATTAAAAGGCATTATTCTGTACTGTGGTGGTTTTCCCCCTCCTCGAGGGGACTGAATGAGTTTGGATACCTTTACTGTGGCCACACTGTGAAGTTTCTGGGTGAGGGTTGTTCCCTGATGCTGTAAACGTGGGCTGAGGAGAGCAAGGTAAATAAAAAGTGGTGAATTGTTCTCTGGCTGCCACAGAGGTCTCCTGGGCTGGAGTCTGTGCTGAAGCCTCACTGAGACTCAGCAGGGCCCCGGCTTTGAGCTGGCACCACTGAACACAGCGAGCTCGCTGCCCTCCTGTGACAATGACACGTTGCAGTCATTTCCGTGGCCGTTTCCAACAAGAGGAGGGTGTGATGCTTGTCCTGCCCTGCAGGGAGCCCTACACGGTGGCCGTGAGGTCGGTGACCCTCAGGGCGGTGCCCCCGAGCCCGGAGTTCTGCAGGAGCGAAATCCTCTGTGCCGGGTTCCAGATCCACAGCAACAGCAGCAGCTCCTGCACCGTGAGTAGCCCTGCAGGGAACAGCAAAATGCCTCCAAAAAACCAGTTCAGTCCGGGTGTGTGGAGTCTGTCTTGCCCAGCTTTGGCCATTGTGACTGTTATAAATGAGCTCTACCCCGAGCACTGGGGCTGCCCTGCCCCTCCAGAGGATGTGCATTACCCTGGTCTCTGGTGGTGTGCCTCTCCTTCCACTGACTACAAAGGCCAAGGAATTAGTTCCAATTAAATCCCTCACCTGGATTTCCATATGTCAGGAATCACACAATCTGATTCCCATCTCCAGACCCATGCCAATCCTCTTTGCCATGGGAAGGCTAAAACTTTTCCATTTAAAAAACCACATTTCTGTAAACTTTCAGCAGCTCTTGGTGGCTGCAGGTCCTTTTTTCAGGCAACAGCTTTGTTCAAAAAGCACACATATTCAACATGTTATACACAGTGTTTCTTGCTGCACTGCTCTGTACATTTACCTGCAGATGCTGGAGGGTCTGAGAGCAGTGAGGACACCCAGATCACTGGAGTGCTGTAAAAAACACATGCTTTTTGCAAATTATTGCCTTCCGTTTCAGTAGCAATGTGTGCTTCTATTCACATCAAAAAAGCTGTGGTACTCATCCAGGCTCTGCAAAAAAATGGCTAACTTGCAATCCATAGGCTTTTTTGTTTCATTTACTTTTGTTCAAACAGGTGTGTTACTTCAATCAAGTGACATCAGGAGTTATGCCTTACTTAGCTGCAAATCTTACTGGCTCATCAAAATCCATTGAAGACACTGCTTTGGAATGTATAAAGTTCTTGGAGCTGGAAGACAGCAAGTGCTGAAGTTAAAAACAGATTTCTGAAGGGACATCTGAAGATTATCAAGTAGTTCTGGTTGAAATTTTTGCAAGGGTGTCGATCATTCCTCTGTAGGTGACTTGCTTCTGATCATGTAGTCAGCATTGGGCTTCAGCCTGAAAATACCTGGTACAAGCATTTTCTATCAAACCAAGCTTAGGCCTTAGGCTCTAAATTCAATCTTTAATTTAAAAAAGATTAAGGAACAGATTCTGCCTTTGATTGCATTAATGAATTTTGTATAAATGGAGGCAGAACTTGGCTCAGTAGAGCTGTAGATGGTAAAACTATTTCACTATTTTAATGTTACATTAAACAGAGTGGCATCCAGGCAGTTTTAAAACACCATCCCTTGCAATCTGCAGAGACCAGTGCTACCAAGTAGCTTTGCCAGGTCCTTGCACACCCATTATTTATAAACTGATTACAGCCCACCTAGTTTAGTGTTTGCTGATGTCTGTACTTCAGTACTTGCCCGCTTATCTGTGACTCCCAATAAATTATTGTTTCTGAGGTTACAGACTCACCACAGGTTTCAGCCCAGTATTTGGGGGTGCAGAAGGCTGCCTGCAGTGGTGGTGGGTTCTGCAGGAGCGCCGTGAGCCCCAGCCTTTGTGCCAGCTGTGCCAGGCTGGAGTGAGCACACAGCAGCACCTCCCGGATCCAGTCCTCTCCCACAAACAGGGCTGTGCTGTGCCTGCCTGGCTGCTCCTCTCTGAGCTCAGGGCAGGAGCGTGCTCAGCACCACTTGGATCCTGGAGAGGACAGGGGGTGACAGGAGCAAAGAGAGCTGCAGCACCGCCACTCCGCAGCACCACAGTGTCACCACCACCAGGGTGACAGCTCTCAGGGCTGCACAGTTCCCCCTGAACGCACCTTCAGTTGGCCCTGCAGCCAGGCCAGAGCCTGCTGCAGGGATTTACAGGTTGCAGAACCCACCAGCACAGTTGGCATGTGAGAAACACGGCAGGGGAGGCACCGAGGGAGCTCTGGGGTGTCACCTCTCCGGTGTCCCCTGGCCTGTGGCTCAGTTTGGGCACAGCTCTGCCTGTGAGCCACACCACCAGGCTGTGCTTCACCAGGAGTGCAGGGCCCAGCACCAGGGACCACAGATCCAGATCTGGTTCTGGATCAGCATTTCCTTCACGTGGATCAAGTGCAGCACCTCCCTCTGGGAGCACGGAAGCCACCAAGGTCGTGTGTGCCACCTCCCAGCTGAGGAGGGTGGCGGCAGCAGTGTCCCCTCCGCGAGCCCTGCGGTGTGCGGGAGGTGGCAGAGCAGCCCTGGCGGCACAGGTGACACCGCTGCCAGCGCAGGGGAAGAGAGACCCCTAACGCTGGCTCTGACACAGGCAGGGAGCGCTGCCGGCTCCGGCACTGCCATCAGTGCCTCTGCACCTTCACAGGCAGCACCTTCTGCATGTCAGGAACATTAATCCACAATCACCAGAGGTTTATGCCCAAAAAGGAGACAGAGGAGTCTCTTTTACTTTATTCCAATAAAGGAGAGGCCATGGGCCATTCCCCTGGGGTCTCTCACATTTTTTGGGGATGCAGCCTCCTTTTTATCCCAATTTCCTCCTTTTTATCCCAATTTCCCAGCCCCATTTCCTTTCTCTCTTTCCCCATTGGCTGAGGCACTTGAGAGGCACAGACTGCCCAGAACCCCTGATCCCCTCTAATGTACAACCCTCCTTTTTAATTTTTAATTCTCATGGAATTTAGGGTTTGTCCCCATTGTTTCTTTCATCTTCCAACATCCAATTTTATTTATCAGCAAACCCACAGTTTGTTTGTAGAGGCAAATATATTTTTCCCATTCATCAATCAGCGGAATCCTTCCCACTGTTTCTTTTACCTCTCAGTGCTCGTTCTGTCCACCAGCAGACCCAGGGTTTATTTGTAAGACAAGTCTGTCATTGCTCTCATGCAGGTGCTTCCCAACAGCTTCCTGCAGCCACCCCGCCCTCTGTGAAACACCAGCGGGTGCATCTGACGAGCGCTTTTGTCCAGCAGTGACAGCCCAGAAGGCTCTGCAGGAGCTGGGGGTCAGCCCCTTCTCGGGAGCCCCACAGCCTCAGCACACTCCCCTGCTGCACCAGCCCTCACTGGGCAGCACTGGTGCCACCAGGACAGGCCAACTCCACGCCCCGAGGCTGCGAGAACACACTACAAAGACAAGGAGCCAGGAAATTGTCTAAAAAGATGCTTTTTAAGCAATATACTTAAATCATAGAACAGAAAAGGAAATGCTTAAGCTGGGATGTGTTGCCAGAATGTCCCCACTAAACTGATAGCTTTGAACTTTTACCCAATAGTTAATTAAAACTCCATAATTAATCCTTGGTTTCATTCACATCCACGCCTCTTCCCCATTTAAAATGGTGCTCTGATTAATACAAACTGAACGTACTTCCCCTATCTCAGTCTCCACAGCAGTACCAAGAAATCTAAAATATGACCACTTACCACTGTATTCTTTAGCAACATTTTATTAAAAATAATTACCTGTACAAATATAAAATATCTCCACACAATTTAATTCCCCGTATTCGTTTTTTGTTGCAAGGAAAGTAGGTGAGGGGAGCCTCAGGATGCACTTCTCCAGTAACACTGGTGGCTGCAGGAACTCTGTCTGGAGTTGGTTTCCTAATTTTCTTTTTAATATCCACCAGTTTTTCTAAGGCTGCAATCTCTATTAAAAAATACTAAGTCTGCCATGAGGCAGGCAGGTGCAATTCAAAGAAATTTTACTCCCAGCTCACCAAGATGTGGAAACACTGCAGATTTTTGGGCATTTTCTTTGAAAAATAAGTAAGTAAACTAAGAAAGCTTCTCACTTTCTCTCCAATTCTTCAGGGGTGTGTTTCACCACAGGTTTCAGAGGAAGGGCTTGATTCTGTCAGTGAACACACTCAAATGACCCAGTGTCTACGACCAATCAAGGTAATGGCTGATAGTAACAACTACAACCACCAGGAACTGCACCCCAAGCTCAGCAGCCCACAGGGTCGATCTGTAACTTCACAACAAGGAATAAGAGGAATTATTCCATATGGAGGAGTAAGTTCATTATTCCTAAAAGGAAAGGCAAAACCAAACCTGAATCCTTTTAAAAACACCCATTATTCCTTTAATAAAACAGCCACTTGCTGTGCTCCTGTTGTTCCCAGCTTTACAGTGAGCCAGGCAAGTCTGGGAGGCAAACTGGGAAAACAAGGGGAGACAAAAAAACCAACAATTCCTCTGCAGCCCGCTTGATTTTCTGGATCCGCTGTCTGTCGTCAGCACTGGCGTGCAGCAGGGCAGGAGAAGAGTTTGAGAGCCAGGAGCCTTCAGAAAGTGACAACTTTGGGTCTCTTGGGCCGCTCCCTCGGCGGCGCCGGCGCGGCCGCGACGTCCTCGTGGTCCGCGCTCAGCCCGGGGGTCCAGCGCCCGACTGTCACCTGCTCTGCAGGGACAAACACAGCAGTGCCAGGGCCAGCTCTGCCACCTGCACAGCCCGGGCTGTGCCCCAGCAGGGCAGCACAGCCAGCACTGCACTGGACACTGGACATGGACACGTGACAATGGACATGGGCAGCCTCTGGACACTGAAGCTGGCCCAATCTGCCTGGGAATCCGTAGTTGTGATATTTTATGAGTTTCCTGGG
>VWZP01008426.1:117317-133835 GCA_013396995.1 Dicaeum eximium | reverse complement strand
ATTTCACCCCTAACTCAGGCTCATCACCCTTGGGCCTGCTTCCGAACAGTCCTGCCACATCTCCTTCCCCCTTCAAACCTAGTTTAAAGTCCTCTCAATGAGTTCCGCCAGTTCATAAGCTAAAAACCTTCTGCCCCTAACAGAGAGATGGAGCCCATCTGGTTCCAGCAGGCCAGGTGCCAAAAAAGTTGCCCCACGATCAAAAAAACCAAACCAACCCTTGCGCCACTTATTAATAATCTGAGTTCTCCTATTCCTTTCATCATTTTTCTCTGCCACCAAAGGGACTGAGCAGAACACTAAAATCTGAGTTCTCCTATTCCTTTCATCATTTTTCTCTGCCACCAAAGGGACTGAGCAGAACACTACCTGTGGCCCCGCCCCACTGACCACAAGACCCAGTGCCCTAAAATCCCTTTTGATTGCCCTAACACTTCTCTTTCCTATCTCATCACTACGAGCCTGGAATATCAGGAGTGGGTAATAATCAGAGGGCTGAATTAGCCCAGGAAGTCTCTCAGTGATATCCCCTACCCGGGCCCCAGGGAGGCAGCAGACCTCTCTGTGGTGGGGGTCCAGTAAAGATAAGTCCATTAGACATAAACTGTCCAAGTCTGAGGCTAAGATTGGACCCAGAAGCACCTAAGCTCCATCAGGAGTTTAGAAAGGGGGTCCCCTTTGAGCCTCATAACTCAATAGGAGAGTCTCTGTGTCACTCATTCCACCTCAATTCTAACTCAATTTTCCTCGGGGTGTTTCGTGCATGTGGTCAGTAACAGAGTGAACACTGCCATCGACCTTTGTCAAGTCCCATTTGAACAATATCATATCTAGACCACTTTTGCTTGTACAGCTGCTGCTCATTCTTTAAGTGATCTAAATCACACATTTGCAACAATATTCTATCCTCCTGCCTGCTCTACCTCTCCCCGGCCCTTACTCCCACTTTGTCATACCCTAGTCCCTTGCTGGCCTTTTATGACAGGCTCTTCCTTCCATTACCTCCTCTATCATTTCCCTTTCTCCTTAAACACTTCTCATGCCTTGAGAGAACAGAATCACAGAATTATTTATATTGGAAAGGACCTTTAAGATCAACTATTCCAACATTCCCTCAGCACTACCAAAGCCACCAGTAAACCATATCCCCAGGTGCCATATCCACATGGTTTTTAAATCCCTTCAGGGATGAGGACTCCACCACTACCCTGAGCAGCTGTGCCAGGGCTGGACAGCCCTTTCTGTGAAGAAATTTTCCCTAAAACCCAATCTAAACCTCCCCGTGTGCAACTTGAGGTTGTTTCCCCTCCTGTTACTCGGTAGAAGAGGCTGACCCTCACCTGACTACAACCTCCTGTCACCTGTCAGCCTCCTGTGTTGGTTGCTTGAGTTTAGACAGAAACTCTTTCAAACTCTTCCAAGGAAAGCAAGTGTCCAAAATATCAAAAATTGTAGCAATTCATATAATGAACTTTCCAGAGTCAATAGAAATGTTATCTTGTTCTTTCTGAAAACACTACCTCTTATTTTCTAAACTGTCTGTTACATTGTGGAAATTTTTTTAATGCGGTATTTGTTTTTACTGGCAACCACATGGCTACTGGAAAACATAAGCTGACCAAACTGAAGTTTTATTCTTGTGTTTTGATTTGGAGCTATGATCCCCTGGAAAATAGGCCACCTCAGAGACATCTAATGGCAGTCAGGTGATTAGCATTAGGTTGTGCATCATCATTTAGGCACGGAGATCTGAGACAGAAGGCTGCCTTCTGCTGCAGTTCAGGAGCTGCTGCAGGCATTTCAGAGTAGAGCGGAAGAGGTCAACTTGAAGATAACGCACACAAAGTCTGTGGAGGAATTCTGTCTATGGCTGCAGTTCCACTGTGCTTTTGTTGTAGTACACAGAGGTTTATTCTTTTTCAGAGCTGTTTATTCTTTTTCAAAATTACTTTACCACACCAGGATAATAACGACAAAAATGAACTCAGTATTTACAGGCTTCACTTAAAGATCCCAGAGCATCTCTGCAGACACAACATGTCAGTTCCTGCATTTCTGGTCACCTTGTGTGTCATTGTTTCCTACTTACAGATGGTAAAATAATTGATATCTGATTTTTTGGAATCATGAATCCAGTCCATGGCATAGGCAGAATGAGACTACATTTGTCCCCTTTCAAACCCAAATCTTTCCAAGTGCTCTCACTGCCTGCCCTAAAATGTTCAAATTCATATCCCTCCCCTCCATGGAATGCAGCATGAGATACTAAAAATGTGAGTTAAGGGACAAACAGACCCTTCCTTAAACAGTCAAGTTGCTCACAAGGTGCGCTTTCAGGATCACTACCAGATGATGTGGTTGTGAGCTCTTCCCAGAAGGGACAGTCTCACTTCATGCCAACACCATTTTTATGCACTTAAACATGGGGCTGGATCAAGAAACTGAACTGGCTAAGAAATAACCTCAAAATTATCTATTTTCAGTTTTCACTTCTAGCTCCAGTGCCCAGCTGAACAAGCAGCATGAGCAGCACATGGGAGGCACGGTTGGAGTGCATGGGAATCCTTCTGAGCCCTAATCAGCTCACGTTTCGATCAGTGCAAGGTGCTTGTGGCACCACACGCTCAGTCTGAGGAGGTCCAAAGGCCCCTTCTAGCTCCAGCACTCTCCATTAGAATCTCTCTTCTCCTACATAGTGCACAAGTTCTCACTGACTCTTTTCCTGAAGAAAGAAAAAGGTCTTTAAAAACAGAACAGGAAGAAGGCAGCTGACACAAATCACTTTTAGCAAAGCAAAGTCTGTATTTGGAACTTTGGCTGGGGCAGATGTACTCAGTGACAGCCACCTGCAAGGCAGGAAGGCCTGAGTGAGCTTCCAAGCACAGTCAGGCTCATGCATCATAGGCCTGGGCTGTGGCTGAATGTGGAAAGAGGAACAATAATTATAGGCGAGGTTAATTCTATCAAGTAAAACTGTTGCCTTATTTTAATTTGAAGTTAAATCAGTACTTACTGCAAACAGCCAGAGGTTTGTAGCAAAGACAGGAGAATTATCTGTGGGGAGAAGGGTACGGATGGGGAATAGATCAAGAGGCAAGGAAAAAGCTAAACAAACCACTTTATTCATATTGTCATTGCATCAGGAAAACCAGAGGGATTCCCATTATCCAGATGGGGAAACGGAAGCAGAGCAGTGACGATACAGGCCCTGAGAACAGGTCTGAGACCAATTCAGAACTAGCAATCAGGAATCCCCAGCTTTGCCCATATTTCTCCAGGGCTCTGCAGCAAAGATCCCGAAACGAATAACCCCATGGAGAGGGTCATAACCTTACCCTTATTAAGGTCTCTGGGATTTCAACTGAAATGCTTTGAGCTTGTTCTGCTGCCAAAAGCAACACCACCTGCCCTGCAGACCACCCCAAGCACACTTCCCATAGGCACAGGCCAGCAGCAGGCAAAGCAGGGCTGGCACATGCTGCACAAACACCTGTGTCAGCCATAGGAGAAAACAAGAGAAGGTGAAAAGTGACAGGAAGAGGAGAAGTCTTCCTTTTGGGAGTCATGCTGAATGAAAATACTTAACAATGAGTCTGGGAACTACAACTTCAAAGCAACACAAAAGAAGTAAGGACTATAATGGTTACTAAAAAGGTACATGGTATTAATTAAGTTTGGTCTTTTAAGGAATATGTTAGGCAGAAAAATTAATAAGGAGAGGGAGTGGGGGGAATTCTTGGAGCTACTGCCTTTGGTATAGCAGCACTGGTGACTGTTCAGCCTGTGCTCCAGGCACACACAGCAGTGGGGTTTGTCAAGTGACACACTGGATGCAGTGTATAAAGCCCAGAGCAAAGGTTCCATGTCTGGGGAATAGAATGGATGAACATTTGGCACCTCCATGTCTTTTGTTCCTGTCCCTGATCAGCAAATTCCAGGACCATTGTTTGCCCATCATCACCTTACATAAATGGTCCCATTTGAGCACCCTGGTGCTCAAAATTAAGTTCTGCAACTGCTCTTGCAATTTGTTGAAACAAGCAGCACTGCCAAAGGCATGAGAGCCACTTCCTCTTACTTGCTCTTGCCACGCTCCCTCACAGGGCCAGCACCGCCCTTGGAATAGCCACACAGCACACCTGATCCAGGTTGTCCCAAACAGGAAAACAAGAGCAAGTTTTCACAAAGACTAGTTCCCCACCCCTGGAATCGCAATCCCTTATAAAGATTCCAGCCATGACATAGATACATGGCACAGACTCACATCATTTTCAGCCCTGTGCTTTCTGAGTGCTCAGGGAACTCTGGTGTTAATGGGTTGCGAACCACAGCAGGTCCATGCAGATGGTACGGAGTGTGTGTGAGCTGAAATGCAGTATGAAAATGCTTTTGTTTTACAATAGGATGTCCCAAGCAAAGGACATGATTGCTGCCAAAGGCTGGTCTGGTCTCTGCTCTCATAACTTCATTAGAAATCTAAACCTTCCACCCTGCAATGCTCTTCCTTTTGAAAAGTTGACTGTGTAGAAGGACCATCAAAACAAATCATTCAACTTCAACTTAGTGCTCTATTCTACCCCGGGTCTGTAACCATCAGTGCCATTAAAACACCTCACAGCCTTCAGCATTACCTCAAACACAGGGCTATCTGTTACAAAATGTACCTGAGAGCTGCAGGGCTGGCACAGCAGGGGCTGCTCTGAGCTCAGGGAGGCACCCAGAGCCAGGTACAAGGCCTGTGTCCCATCCTGCTTTATCAGTGAACAACCCAAGGTATTCTCAGCACACTAAGTCTATTTTTGGGAAGGAAACAGGCTTCATTCAGGATCTGCAGTGGTCTAATGCAACAAAGAAACATTTCTGTAAAACAAATCACAGCGCCCTTTGATTTAGGTTCAGGCAGTTTCAGGGAAACAGAGGAGTTGTAAAGATCTTAGTGTGCTAACGGTGACTCCAAACCACATCCTGCACTACTCTGCTGAATGTCAGGAATTTGCCAAGAAAGGAGAATTGGCAAGGCACAGGATTTGCAGTTCTGTCCTTCCTGAGCAATGGCCCTTTGTAATGACATTCCTTCACAGCCCACTTTCAACTGAGACCACCTCACCACACTGGAATGTTCCCCATCTCCCCAGTGCCATGGCTATGGGGAGGCTCTATCATAAGCCAGCCTGTATCTCCTATAAATATTATATAACAGTGATGCTGGGAAGAGTTACTATGGAGATTGGAGAGCTTGCCTTAAGGCAGTGACAGAAAGCTGCAGTTTTCAGTTATAAAGCAGTAACACAAATCCTGGTAAGACAGAGTACAAACCAAAAATCTTTCCTAAGGCTTTCACTAATGAGACAAAAAGCAGCAAGGGTACAGTTAGCATTTTTGGCCTTGCACAAACAGCAGGCAGGTGCCCATGCACAGGTCTGGCACAATGCAGTCACCACGGAGCAGAGCTGGTCCCATTCTGTGCCAGCAGGATGCAGCTGATCCCTTCTGTCTGCAGCACAAACCCCCCCTGTCTGAGAAGTCAGGTCCTGGCTCTTACATAATTCACAAGCTGGTATTAGCTACCTGATCTCTGGCACTCAGCTGCCCGTGCAGCACAGGTCTTCTGGGCTGTGGCCCCATGAAGCCTCTGCACAAACCAACAGTCTGAGACCGGCAGATCTCCACTACATGTTTAAGGATACAGTGCTGTGTTCCAAGGCAGCACCTTCATCCTCACTCCCATTTTTCACTGGAAACCCAGCCTGCTGCTTTTCACATTCAGGACTGTATGCTAAGACACTAATTAAACAGCACTGGCGTATCTGCAGATGTGCTAGGGATAAAGGCACCAAATGCTCTCTCTAGAAAAGCAGAGCACTTTGAAACCTCAGTCCCAAAGCACAGCCAAGAGCCATAAGATTAAACAAAGGAAAAAACACCCCAAAACCCGAAGTGTAACTTCTCCATCACATTCTGTTTCAGACCAAGATCCAACAGAAGCTCTATTCCTGCAACATGTGTGCCTTCACAGAAATTATCCAGTGCCACGTTTACCAATCAGTCTTCTTCCCACCTGTCAATCTCTCAGCCTTCTGCAATCTGCCTCTCCTGCCTGCCTAGATCCACACAGACATACTTGCAGCGCTCTCTGGAAGCAGCTCTATTTTCAGCAGGAATGACCTAACTGCTGTCTCTGTCTCACAATTGTTACTTTGGGATGTATTTCACCTACTTGCAGTGTCCTCCTGAAGCACTGTATTAGAAATCACCTTTACTGTGCTCCAAGGGAAAAATGCAGCCCTAAACTTCAACACTGAGAGGAAAAGAATTCTGAAACCATTCTTCGAGAAAAGAGCAACTTTACCAGTTGCAGAAAAGACAGTCAGGATGAAATTATGTACCAAGGGCACACAGGGGTATTCACTGTCCACCTTTTACTAAAGCCTCGCGGGGCTGAGCTCTTTAACAGACTCTTATCGTACAACCACTACAGCTTAATTACAAACACCATTATCCTGCGCTGCAGGGAAGGTCACCCACGCGCTAAGGGGAGTTACCCTCTCGATGCTCGAACTGACACAAATTGATGTACCAGGCACTCTCTCGCGCCACAGTCGGCAGGCAACGCTCAGGGACGCTGCTGCACCTCGGGTCCCGAGTCCTGCACCAAAACATAAAAGTTTCCCATCCCTTACTCCTCCCACGAGCTCCAACATTTAATTCCAAACTTGGCTTTGAGTAAATAGGGATAAGAGCTCCAACCCTTAAAACGAAAGCACACACATTCCCAGCCCCTCAGCGGTCCTCGGGCATTCCACCGGGGATCAGACAGGGCCGTCCGCCTCCCCCCGGGCTGGCCCGGCCGCCCCGGCCCAGCGCTCCGACTCACTGTTATACTGGACTCCCTTGGCGAACCTCCTCTGCAGAGCCTGGTTCATGGACTGCAGCCCCGCAGGGATGTTTTTGTCGCGGACCGCAGCCTGGTCCGAGCCCACCAGCTTCTTCAGCGCCGAGAACATCTTCGTAGTCCACACCTGCACGCAGGGGAATGGGCCGAGCGTGGGCTCAGGGGCCGGGCGGCCGCGGCGGAGGCACGGGGCGGCTCAGGGCTGCGATGAGACAGGCCCGGCCATGCAGGGCGGAGATGTGAGGGCCCGGCCCGGCAGGAAGAGGCTGCGCCGGTGGAGGGGGGGCGCACTATCGGGGCATGTCCCGGCGCGGGGCGGTGGGGCCGGGTCGCTCAGCCCAACCGGGTGCCGGAGCCGGGGGCCGGACGTGGGGAGCGGGGGCGGCGCAGGGCTCCCGCCGCGGCCATCTTGCCTCTTCCGCCTCACCACGGGGGGCCGGGATGCGCATCGCGCGGGTACGGCGGCCGGCGGGGGACAGAAGGGCGCGGAGCGCGGTCGTGACCGGGACCCCCGGGAGCCCTTCCCGTGACCTCCTCAAAGGCCAAGTGCAGCCCAACACGCCCGAGACCCCCGCAGCGTGACCCAGAAAACCCCAGCTATGCCCTCCTGGGACCCCCACAGCCCCCCAAGACTCTCGCAATCCTCTCTTGGCAGCTTCACAGCCCCGTACCCATGACCCCCACAGCCCCTCACGAGGCCACCGTAGCATCCCTGGGTCTACCCACAAAACACCTCTAATGCCTTCCGGGACCTTTATGCCCCCTGGGGCTGCCATTACCCGTGTCGTCCGCTCCTGTGGCAGCCCCATTTTCCCGTGACCTTCACAGCCCCGTAACTCTTCTGTGACTCTCAGGGTCCTCTCTCTCTGACACCCCGTAAGCCCATGCTGCAAACCCCATATAACCCCCCGTGATTGCCCAGTCCCCCCCGTGTCCCCCCTCTCCGCCGCCCACNCCATCTCGGCCGCACACGAGTCTCCCCGGTCCCACCGTGACCCCGAGCCAGCTGCAAACATTCACCTTTAGGGAGGAGCAGACACACAACCCTCCCTTGCTGTCCCCCCGCAGCCCAACCCCATCTCCTGGGGGCTGGACGCCATCCAGCGGGACCCCTGAGCCTCTCGGTGTCCCCCCGGCCACCCCGACCCCGTGTGGGCAGAGAAAGGCGCAGAGACTCAGCGGGAAGAACCCAGTAACCCCACAGAGGTGGGGACACCACCAGGGAGGCCAGACAGGACCCCACAACATCCCCTACCCCTCCTGCGCCCCCCACCCTGCTCCCCACCAGCTTGAGCATTGACATTGGGCTCTTTGGTCACATGAGAGGCGTTTACTGCTGGAGATATCTCCTGTGTTGCCACAGCTGCCAGCACTGTCCTGCAGGACCCTGGAGCTAGGTGCTGGCCCCTCATCCTCTGCCTGCATCAGTTTGAGAGGTGCAGGAACTCCTCGTCCTCTGCAAGTGGAGAGACACAGCAGGTGATGGACAGACCCCCAGACCCCTCATCACCCTGCAGTCACAGATGATGGATGCTGCTTCCCACTTTGTCCCTGCCAGCTGTGATGGATGAGGGCAGCAGCCTAGACCATCTGTGCACACCCATGCTGTCCCACACTTTGTGTCCCATCATGTGCCGTGGTGGCATTAATGTACTTTATATGCTGGCAGGGATTATAAAAGATGGGTTCTGCCCCAAGACAGGCTCCCATCTCCCATCTGTGGGCTCAGGCCAAGTCCCCAGCTCCTGCCCTCCTGGGAGCTGGCACACCCAGGGGTGGATAAGGTGGAAGATGCCTCAGTCACCCTTCCCCACAGGATCATTTTCTCTGCCACTCTCCTGACAACCTAGTCATCACTTCCCCTGAGGGCTGAGTGGTGCCTGTTTCGTCTCCCAAGGAGGTTCAGTAGGGAAACCCCTGCACTGGCTGGAGCTGGGAGATGTGACAGATATCACACCCCTGACAGGGACCCTGGGTTGGTCCTAAGTTGGTGTCAGGGTTCCCACACCACCAAATCTTTCAGGCCAGGGGCTGTCACCTCCACTGCTCCCCTCTGCACCCCAACCTGCCTGGGGACATTCCCCCTCTCATCAAGACCACACTGAAGTTCAGTCATGGCCTTAGCATGTCTGCAGCCTGCCCAGCCCCGCTGTACCATACCGTCTGTGGGTTAATGGCCATATTCCCTACCCAGGACAGATCCCTCCTAGGCACAGCACAAAACCATCCCACACCCCTCATGGACCCATGACAAACCCATCCCAGCCCAAAGACACCCCCATCCTGGGTCCATCCTGACCCAGAATGACCCATCCCAGGCAGAGCACAAAACCAGACCCATTCCAGAGCCAGCCTGACCCTTAACTCATGACAAACCCATCCCAGGCCCATAATGGACCCATCCTAGACCCATCCAGACTCAGGACAGACCCATCCAGAACCAGGACAGCCCTGTCCTCACCCCAGCCAGACCCAGTGCGGGACAGAAGATGGTGCAGGCTGCTGCCCTGGCATGAGGGGCCAAGGGGAGTACCTGCCAGCTGAGGAGCCCCGCAGTACTCCTTGCACTCCTTCTCCGAGTAGAACTGGTTCCCGTTGCCCTTGCAGCCCCCATAGCTGAAGGTGATGCACTTGCCCTGGGCTGCATCGAAGGCCCAGCGCATCACCAGTGCCTGGCAGGGACCTGGGACAATGGGCAGCCTGCAGGCAGCTGCAGGGACAGGAGCTGCGTGAGGTGGGGGATCCAGGGACCCCCACACCTCCCACATGGATGCCAGACATGTGGCATTCAAGGCAATGCTCAGACCCTTTGTGATGCCTCAGCAAAGGCACCTCCAGTGCCCTGGCCCAGCTGGGATTCTCACCCTCAGTCCGGCATGCCTGCAGGCACTCCTTTTCTGAGTAGAAGTTGTTTCCATTGCCCAGGCAGCCTCCGTAGTGGAAAGTTTCACAGGCCATGGACGAGGAGTTGTAGAAGAAGCGGGAGAGCATCCCGCTGCAGGGTCCGGGGTCCCGGCTCAGCCAGCATGAGCCTGTGGGCCAGCACACCATGGGTGACAGGCAAATGGGAGTGCAGGCCAGGGGGGTCCCAATGGAGCCCCCTCCCCTGGCACCTACCTTCCTTATTGCCAATGTAAGTGGGCAGGGGTCCTGCGGCTGAGCCCTCCTCCGGGGACAGGACTGCTCTCCGTGCCCTCTGCACCAGTAAGGAAGCACAGAGCTGCCATCAGTCCCTGCCTGTGGGACCTGCTGCCACCCGCCTTGCCCTCAGGGTGGGCTGTGTCAGGGGCACCTCAGGCTCCAACCCTCCCCTGTGCTCCCAGCACGTCTCCAGTCACTGATCTTTGGTTTGCAGGCTGTGATCCCTCCACACCTCATGATCTTCCCAGCCCTGTGCTCTTCCAGGGTGGGGTCCACAATCCCAGGTTGTGGATTAAGACACCCAAAATGCTCAAGTCATGCCCTGTGCTGGGGATGTCCCTCAATGGTGCTACCTGCTCATGAGTCCGTTGGGTTGTTTCTCCTATGAAAGTCCCATTCCCCCTGGAAAATATTTCAACATTCAACCCTGAGAGACTGGGAGGTGCTGAGTGATGGAAGTTGAAGGACCAATGGGTGCTAAGCTTCCCCATCCCTGGAGAAGGGGCCTACAGCCTGGCTGGGACACAGACAGGCAAGGAGCAAGGAAACACCAACAACCTTCACACTGTGAAAAAAATCAGAGTAGGAAAAGTCTTCCACTTGGAAATAAACTCGTGTGCCCACCTGGCCACCAGGACCCTACCCCTGCAGCCTGCACCTGCTTTGCCCCCATCTCTGCAGGCAAAGCCCATCAGCAGAGGTGGAAGAGCAACTCCCAGGATGGTCAGTGTAGGCACTGCCCAAAAAACGTGTCCTGCCCATGGAGCCTTCTCCCTGGACACCCGATCTCCAGTGAGTTCGGCTTGGAAGCAATGTCTCTGGCCTTGATCCACTTCAGAAGGTCCCAGCTGGACCACTCACCTGGGGACCATTTTCAGTCTCCTGGGGAACACATTCACCTGGCCCAAGAGCAGGAGAGAAGATGAGCAGTGAGAGGAGAGGCATCCTGACAAACTTCAGTGAGTCCACCACTGTGTGCATGTGGGACCCTGAGCAAGGGGATGCCCTTCCAGTTCCACCCAACGTTCTTCCCTTCTTTCTACTTTCCACCTCCCACTCGCAGAAGCACCATCCTAAAATGCCCATCTCCCTGAAATCCCCATGCCCCACTGGGTCCCCCCAAAATCCTGCACACACACAAACACACACACACACACGCACACACACACACACACACATACACATACATATACACGCCCCCACACACCCCCTCCATCACGCTAGCCCTTCCCAGGTGCTAGCAGCACCCAGCTCAGGGACCAGACACAAGTGTCCTGTGCCCTCATCCCAGTGCAGTGGTGTGGTTGCATTGACCTGACAGCCCAGCCCGGACCCCTCTGACTGGAAGCTGATTTCTCTCGTGGAATCCTGACTGATACATGGCCTTATTTCCTTTTCATCCCATGCTACCAAAGCAATTGTCTCTCCTTCCTTCCTCTTGACCATCCCCTATCCCCCCAGCTTGGCAGACCCAGAGGGAGCAGCTGGAGTGCTCTGGCACCATGAGAGGCACATGCCCCATGGGAAATTACCTCTATTGGCCAGGATGAAGATGGAGTCTTCGGGGATGCTCATCTCCAGAGCCAGCTGATGGAAAGACTCAATGAGGTCCTCCCGTAGCTCTGGACTCCTCCCTGGGAAAGAGAATGGGCTGTGAGTAGGGTTGGTGTGGGAGTGCAGTCTCCAAGCATCAGCCAAGCTCAGGTGGCTGCAGGTGGGTGCAACACCAGACATGGTGGTTCTGTGTTGGTCCTTCCCAACATAAAATCAGGGAAGCAAAAACTGAGCCCAACCATTGACCCAGTACTGCTATGTCCACCATAAAACATGTCCCTGAGCTCCACTTGTACACGTTTTTTGAATACTTCCAGGCACACTGATGTCACTGCTTCCCTGGGCAGCCTGTTGTTCCTGACCAGCCTTGACCAAGGGCTTGGACAAAGTGGGTTTAAAGTTTCTTAATCATGGAAGACAGCATCTCCTGCCATTTCAGGGCTGGATTTCCTCTAAGCAGATATCACCATCTTCATCCCAAACACCATGCTGGTTTGGATGTTCAGTGCCTGATGTGGCTTTCATGGAGCCATGAGACTCCACCTCTGCCATGCCAAAGATGAGCTGGTCTAAGCCACCCTTTCCAAAGCCCATGGTAAGGTCCCTTAACGCCAAGGAAGATGAGAGAACCCTTAGGTGGTGTTTTTGAGCTGTGCTGGTCTACCCTAGAGTCTGCTTGCTGTCAAGTGCTGTCGCCAGACATACCATACAGCTTCAGGGTGGTGCTTGGACCAAAACTGCTTTTCTTCTTCATCAGAATGACAGCATATTCTTCATAATTGGTACGGAGCACATAGGACTGGATAGACACATCCCATTCTGAGTGAGACAGAGACACAGGGATGTCATTCCTGCCCCTCATGGTGAGATGGAGCAGTGTAGGACAGCCCCAAAGCTGAAATCAGGCATCTAATTTAAAAACTATGATTTTTGGGAAGCCGACTCAGATACAACCATGACTCCCTTTAGGCTCACAAAGTCTCTTAGCTAAGGGGATTGGAAACCAAGAGCTGCAAACAACTGAGATACCACTAATGCTCCTGAAGTGTGGCTGGTCCCTGCCCCAGCCTGGGACCCTGTGGACAGGAGTGACCTGCTGCAACACCTCATCATCCTGTGGCTGTGCAGGGACAGTGCTCAAAAAGCCCTTTCCCTGCAGCTTTACTCTATACTTTGGCTGGAAATGACCCAAACTGTGGAGTGGCCTCTGAGCCCTGCTCTTCTGAACCCCCTCCACGTCTGCCAGCTGTCCCCAGAGCTGGACCCCATCTCCCAGCCATGCCTCACCCCAACTCACTGGGGTTGTAGTAGGTGTATTTTCCAGGGGTGCTGGTTTTCTGGTACTCCCCTGAGACTAGTGTGCAGTCACCTTGCCTGGAGAGAGGAAGAAAACAATCAGCTACTTGGAGAGAATATTTTCCCTGGTTATGGCACGAAAATAATGTCTGGGGCACTAAGGGCATGGTGCAGGACCCCTGAAATCATGCTGCCCAAGGCATTGGTTATTTGAACCCAATCCATCCCCTCCTCAGGGCTTGGATGCCAGGCAGAGCAAGTAACCCCTGTGTCTGTCCCACCCCTGGGAGAGAGAGCACCCCTGGGTGGGGTGGCTCTGGAGGAGGCTCAAGCACCTCCAGCAGTGCTCCCAGCAGTGCCCCATACCGCAGCCTGGTGCTGGTAGTGCTGATCTGGTCGTCGCTGGGGCCAGGGCCCAGCACCAGCGTGCCCATGCTGAACTTCTCCTTGTAGTTCTTCATCCATTTGCAGGTCGTGCCGATGGCAATGTCAAACCACTTCCCATGCATCTGCAGGGAGAAGAGAGAGATGTCTGCGCCATGAGCCCTCCTCACCAAGGTGGGACATCACCTGGTTTTGTGCAGAGTTGAAATATTCCTAATGCAGGGAGACACTGGGAGGTGATGATGCAGGGTGCCGAGGCCAAAGCTGCTGCAGGATTTGGGATGTGTATCAGCACTGAGCAGAATTTTCCTTGGTTCCCTGACTACAAGGCAGGGCTGGAGGCATCAGGCTGGCATCCCCCCCTATATACCAGTGAGAGCCAGACCTGGGCACACATGCAGGGCTGTATGAAGCCTGGCAGGGGACAGGGCACATTGTGGGGGATCTCCCAGGCAGCCTACATCCCACAGAAATCCTGAATGCTGAACCACAGACTTTCCATGGGACTCATCTGCCCTGGTGCTCAGACTGCAGCCATCCTGCCTGGGGTTTGGCAGGATGAGGCCACCCCAGAGCCAATTGCCCAGGATGAGGCCACCCCAGAGTGCCACATTGCCAATGCCTGTCCTGCACAGCCTGGCATGGACACGGTCATTATTGCCCTTCTTTCTGGAGGAAAATGAAAGAAAGCTTACCCCATCCCTTTTGCCCCCAAAATTAAGGGACCACAAGCTGCCATTACCCGCTCAGCCTCAAAATTCTCCTGCACTTGGACATCTTCATCCTGGTCTCCGATGGGGGTTCCATGAGCCACAGTGAAGAAGAGGAGGGAAAGGAGACCCCAAATAATCATGGCTGGTGGCTTTGGAGTGCTGCTGAGCCTCAGCACTCCAGTGGGATCCTGGACTCTGCACTGCCCCTGCTCTGCAGCACTGTGACCTTCAGACCAGGGCCAGCAGGGCCAGCCAGCCTGCGGGGGGGCTGCAGGGGGAGGTGGGGTGTACGGCCTGAGGAGCACCACTGCCCTTGGTGGTGGTGGGGATTTGCAGGGAGGTGTGTGGGGTGCAGGAGTGGAGATAAGCACCCTCCCAGCCACACCAGGCTGAGCTCCTTACCCTCGTCTGTTCCTAACACCATGGGGCCAGGAGCTGTTTTCTCCTTTATTCTATGTTGGGATTCATATTCCTGCTCTGTCATCCTACAAAGAGCCCCAGCCCTGATGGACATGACCCTGTGGTGAGGAGAGCACTGAGGGATGCCCAGCACTTACCCCAGGCTATCTAATCAGTGTCCATAGGGAACAGAGCCGGAGTTTCATGCTCCCCTTTTGGACCCCTTCCAAGCAGTCCCAAGCTGATGGCGACATCCAGGATCCGGCTGGGTGTGACCCATCCTACAGTCGAGGGTCCCTAGACCGGGAAGAGCGGGAAATGCTGGGCCATCCTCAACCCTTCCCAGCAGTGTTTGCCTTCGTAGGATGATTAACAGAAACCAAACAGCCCGAGGGAAACTGCAAACAGAGCAAAGGGCAGGAGCCCCTCTCCAAGTGGCCACTGCCCAATATTTGTGGAGAAGGACCAGAGCTGGCGGCACACTGGCAGAAGTCAGCCGGACTTTCACCGCCCACTCCCCCGCGGTCACTGACGGACCCTTGGATAAGGACCAGCCGTTGCTGCTGCCCGGGCATGGGGCTGCTGTTGGTCCTGGCAGAGAGAGCCTGGACATCTCCACAAACAGATCTTCCTGCCACATCTCGGCGTGTCGGGAGCGCGGGGCAGACGCAGGCCTGCGGCACAGACGCCTTCGGTAGCCCCCCTCCTCCTCCTCGCCCCGCCTACTCTCTCTTGAGGAGCATCCCCGGCGCAGCAAAGCCCTGGGCTCCAACCCCCAAGCCGGGGGTCCCTCCCCAGAGTCCCCAAGAAGGTCCCCGCTGCCCCGGTCCCTCCATCACTAGGTGGCAGCCGGCAGTAAGGAATGGCAGTCCCGCTCCGGCCCCGCCGCAGTCACGGGCGGGTGGAGGGTTCCCCTGACCCCCTTCCTGAGGTCCGGCAGCGATGGGCACCGGGAAGACTGTACTTAGAGGAGGCTTGTAAATGACAGGGAGAGTGACTTTTAACGCGGGCAGATAGCGATAGGACAAGGGGCAACTATTTTAAATTAAAAGATGAGAGATTTGTATTAGATACTAGGAAGGAATTGTTCCCTGTGTGGGTGGTGCGGCCCTGGCACAGGTTGCCCAGAGAAGCTGTAACTGCCCCATTCCTGGAAGTGTCCAAGGCCAGGCTGGAGCACCCTGGGATAATGGAAGCGAGGGGCAGGGGGTGGCACTGTATGAACTTTAAGGTCCCTTCCAACCCAAACCAGTCTGGAATTCTGTGACTTGCAAGTGGACATGGTTATCAGGGAAACCTCAAAAGACATTGCCTTGTGTCCCGTGGGTCATGGAGTGCTTGAGAGCACATCTCTGATGCTCCTCACATGAGAGCGTTGAGTGTTCAGCAAAGGGCAGACCAAAGGGAGACAAGGCTGGACTGGGGAGGGAAGTGCAACCTAAATCTGAAGGGTGCAACAGACCCAAATCACCCTCGTCTCACAGGAGGCTGGGGGGAGGGTGCACAGAGATGTCCCTGATGGAGGCAGTATGGGACTGGCTCTGTCTTTGGCCCAGGGACTCATGTCCTCTCCCAATGTGTCCCTTGGCACTCATCACCCATCAGAGCTAGAGGGCAGTTGCCAAGCTGCCGGTGCTGAACTTCTGGGCTGCTGATGGCCGGCAATAGCCTGTGATAGCCTGTGTGTCAAGACTGGTGCTCAGCCACATCTGGGCACATGGGACAGCAAGAGGGATGGACAGTAGAGTGAGAGGGCAGCTGGGGTAGCTGGTTCCCGAGAGCTGTTCTCTGGGACATCCCCTGGGTATGGCTGTGCAGATGCAGAGGTGGAACCTCCACCTGGCTGGCGTGGCACTTGCAGCAGATGGCACAGCCCTATGTCGTCCTGTGTCAGCACCCTCGGGTTGGGTGTCGGTGTGCCACTGGGTGTCCCATGTGTGCTCTGAGCTGCCTGGTCTCTGTGTCTCCAGCCAGAAGCATCAGCCAGGCTTCTCCGTGCCTGGAGATGTGGGGATACGTCTGCCCACACGTGTCTGTCTGCACAGCTCTTCTCTGCCTGGCCCCTCCACCCCAAAACCCCGGGAACCCTTTCCATGCAAGCCCGGGGGACGATGCCGCCCTGTCCCCGTCCCGGCGTTC
>VWZP01008426.1:106113-117297 GCA_013396995.1 Dicaeum eximium | reverse complement strand
CAATTAAAAAGAATAAAGCAACAGTTGTCTCCAGGCAGGGCATGGATCCTGGTGACCCTGATTTTCTGTGTGGCTGGGCAGGGTGAATGGGGCTATTGAGACCCCGATGACTGGCATCTCCACTCCAGGATTGTCTCACTTTCCAAGTCCCCCTCCCCGCGCTCTCCTCCTCCCTACCCTCCTCCTCGCTTTTAATTTCCTTCCTGCAGGGAGCTGCTCATCCCCTTCCCATTGGCCAAAGGCCTGAAAGGGAATGGAGGAGACAAGGGAAGGATTAAAGACGCTCTGCTTAGGAGCAGGCAGCCTGAATACAAGATGCACCGGCTGGGAAAGAATGGAGGCTTAGTGGGGCACCAGATCAGACCCGCCTCTGCCGCATTCAACCCGACCTGCATTCCTGCATTGCTAAGCAGGGACCTTTCTCCCTGGCCAACCCCTCGGAGGGATGCCCTGACTCCTGTCCCACCTGCTGTCACAGGTAGACCTGCCCAGGAAGGTCCCACCACACCCCTCGAGGTGCAACCACGATGGAAGACAGCAGTGCTGTGGTGCTTACAGGTCCCCTGGGTCAGCCCATCTAGCTCAGGACAAAATGTCCCCAGCCAGTCCCACAAGGATGAGGAGGCAGCTGGGGCAGCACTTGGAGCAGTCTGGGAGCAACGTGAGGCAATTCATGTCTCTGGGACATTCCCAGCCCTCGCCCCAGCAGAGCTATGGGCCTCATCCTGCAGGGCTGGAGGCTTTGGAGCTCAAAGGAAGGCTGGAGCCTGCAGCAGGGTGGGGTTTGTTAGACCTGGAGAAGGGTTGGGGCACTTCCAGCCTCAGCCTTGGCAGCTGGTGGTGCCCCAGTGCTTGTTAACTGTGTTGTTTCTTAGAAGATCCCCTAAAACCCCACAGTGTTCCCTGCCCTTCTCAGCACCTCCCAGGGCCATGCAGGTCAGGGTGCAAATGGGGCTGCTCTGAGGGCTGGTCTGGGGCAGTCCAGTCCTCAGGAAGGGCTGGAGCAGAGTGAGATGATGGGTGGGCTCAGGGTCACACTGGGAATCAGCTGTCCCCGAGGGCAATGGTAGACCATGGTGACCTGTCACTGACCCATGGAGAGACACATGGGGGGTCACCCAGGAGCAGGACTGTGGTGTTGGCAGCATCTGGAGCTTTCCATGTCTCTTCATGCCAGCTCAACTGTTCATGTCCTGCTTCAGGTGAGGCACAGGTAGAAGTGAGTCCCCTGGTCAAAGCAGTGTGGAACAGCTGCCCATTGTCTTTGCCCAAGGAGAGTCTCTGTCCATGGAGGCTGGAACAGCACAGCCCCTACCTGTTTCTGATGAGCTAGGTCAATCTGTAGTTTGCACGCAAGTTCCCCATGGGAGGGACCTTCTCCATGAGCTTGGAATTTGAGGCTGACTCCTGGCTAGAGCTGGTTTCTTTCATGGGATAGGGGGAGGTTGTTCTCAGAAACCTCTTGAGGTCCCTGCTGACATTCACTCCAGAAAGCTGATTTCTGCGGGAATACATCCCTTGTGGAGCCCAGAAATGTCCCAGAGTGAACAAGATTCTCCTTGGCCTGAGGAGCTGGGTGGTCTGCAGTGGGAAGCAGAGATAGGGTGGGTCAGCCAAGTCCTACAGCCCTGAAACTTCACCTGTGAAGGCACCTCAGGGACCTCACGCTGAGGAGCAACTCGGGGAGCCAGGAATCCCATGCAGGGACACACTCCGAGCACTGCTCACACAGATTTGGGGTGCTGCACTGCAGGGATAGGGGTCTGAGCTCCTGTGTCCCATGTCCCATGTAGTGGTTAACATAATTTTCAGTTTCCTGAGGGCTGTCCCACCTCTCCCCATTTTCTGATCTAGATCTCTTGCTGGTCTGGTCCCTCATGCACCCCAAATCTGTGCAGCACCTGCAGTGGTCAGGATGGAGCCTGATGACCTGATGACCAGGTAAACATGCATGTAGAAGCCCAGGGTGGGATATGGCTGAGCCTGTGGAGGTGGCCTGTCAGGGCAACCTTAATCACCTTCCAGACTCCTCATTGTACTGGTGCAGACCAGGATTCAGGCACCAAAAGACAGCACTGTATGCCAGTTGAGATGCTTCAGGGTGCCCAGGACACCTGGTATGGCTCCGGAACCTGGGGCAGAGGCCAGGAGGGGCATGCTAGGACATCACAAGCAGTAAAACGAGCTTAGGGAAGCTCTTTGTGCTGCCATCCTTCCCCTTCTTCCACAGTGGAACCCAGATGCCACCTCAGATGGACCCCCATGGTCAGAGCTGAATCCCACCCCATTGACCAAGCTGTGCAGGAGGGTCCCAGGTACTGCTGCCTCCTGAACACCGCAGGTGACCATCATGGTCTCCATGGTCCAGCTGACATCATCATTTATTCCTAACGTGTTAAATCCATTCATTCAAAAGATTTTTCAGTATTTGGTACTAAAAGCCCCATCTCCCAAAATTCTGTGATTCCAGCAGAAACTTAGTCCTTGAGAAGAGCATGAAATCCTTCCTGGAGGTGAGGGTCCATTTCCATCCCAGAAGGCAGAAGAAGAAAATACCCACCTATTTTTCCTTTAGAGAAGAGTCCCATCCTTTCAGGCATCCCACCACCAACCTCAGCAGTTGATAGGGAGCCCACTGCACATCCACCTCTATCCCTGCCTCCTCCTGCTCAGGGAATGAGGTCTGTGGTCTTTGCACCAGAAAGCTGCTCTGGCTTTAGGGCAAAATAGGCACAGTCGGTATGAAATCATCAGTTTTAGTATAAGGGATCTCTGTTACCAGCCCAAGGCACCCGCTGTGCAGGGAAGGCACCAGCTGTGGTGAGGCAGTGGTGGCTGGTCATTGCTCGGGGGCTGGTGGGCACTGTCAGAGCACCTTTGGCTGTGCCTGGCTCGGCAGGAGCACTCTCCCTCCTCACCCATCAACGGGATCTAGAGAGCTGCCCTTGCTTGGGGGAGATCTTCACCACCCTCAAATCTGTGTGTCCCCATTGCCCTGTCATTGCTGTAGCACTCCCCACCACTGTCAGCAGGCAGGAGATGTGGGAGCCCTCATCCTGTGTCATCCCCAGGCTCCAGTGCAGCCTGTAGGAACCAGGGGCTCCATCCCACTGGAGAAGCCCAAGAGTCCCATGTGGGGAAGAGCCCTGGGTCTCAGGGGAAAGGCAACTGGTCTCCCTGTGTGGTGCCGGAGACTTTTGTCCTCCCTCTGCTGAGTCCAGGGGCCGGAGCTGGGTGATTCCCAGCCCAGAGGGGATGCAGAGCCCTTCCCTGTGCCCGGCTTCGATGGAGAGAGACCATTCTCTTTAATGCAATGCTATGAATACTCGGGGTCTTTCTGCTCACTGTTTAATGGATTTGAATGTGAAAAGGTGGTGGAATTGGGAAGAGGGGAAGAGAGGGGGGAGGCCAGGCCTCTTTGTTCGGGGATGCTGCTCCAGCCTTGGATTTATTTAGCATTTGGAGGGCTCTGGGGTCTTTCTCTCCTCCCCTGCCCTGCAAAGGCTCGCTCCCTTTTCGGCCTCATGCTTATTAGCATAGCAGCTGCTCAGGAGAGGGGCTAGGCAGGAGAAAAGGATCGAGGCGTCCGGGAAATGAATAGGAGGGAAAAAAATAGCTTAAAAGGACAGAGGCTTTGAATGAGGGGGAGCAGTGAGTGGAAAATGGGACGGGGGCGGCTCAGAGTTGTCATCGTAGCTGTGAATGTGAGCAAGAACAAACGTGGGGACCCACTGGGGATAGGCTCCCTTTCTGGGCACTGTGCTGAGGGTCGAGGCCTGATTCTGGCACTGTGGCGTGAGGCCAGGGCTGCCCTGTGCCCCCCAGCTCCTGGGCACAGGCAGGTGGTGGGTGCTGAGCCAGCACCTTCCTGTACCTCCAGCCCAGCTCCCTCAGTCCACCAGGTGCCCCAGGCCCCTGAGGCTGGGTTGGGGTCCCCCATCTGTGATATCCAAACTGAAGCCTCCAGCAAGAGACCCAGTAAGTGTCACAGCACCTGCCAGCTCCCCAAGGGTGGTAGGCTGCTGAAAATCCAGCAATCATCTCTAAGGAGCATGGGATGGGGCACACTGCAACTGGTGCCTCCAGCTCCTCCACCCACTCCAGGGAAAGCCCTCCAGCCACTGGGTGATTGAGTGGTTTAGGCATAATTAAAGGAAATCATGACTCCAGGGAGCTGCCACCCAGCTTCTGCCCCAGCTGGAGGGGTGACCACACTAAGACATCAGAGTCTAGTCCAGGGCAGGAAACCCTGAGGGCTGCACACATTCAGCGCCTGTTTGTGCAACTGCACTCATGTGTGAGAGCATTGCTGGGGCTGCACATGAGTGAGAAGGGATTTTTCACCTAGAGAAAAAAAGAACAGAGGTGGCAATCTTGGGGTAAGAGGAGGTTGCAGAGTCATTGCTTCCAAGCAGGGGTTCTCCTTGGTTGCAGGATTCATTTGAAGCCAGGATCTGTTCATTGTGCTGTCATGTTTCGGAGCACAAACCGTCAGTCCCAGGGTCCTGCTCAGTCTCGCTGTGAAGCCTCAGCCCCAGCCTCAGCTGGCCCCCAGATGCATCACAGCAGAGCCACTGAGTGTTGGCCAGCAAACGTCCTCTCTGTCCATGTCCCCTCCAGCCAGCACTGTGCAGGGCTCTGCTCACTGAGCCCACTCTGCCACTGCTCCATGCTTGTGTACATGTCCTACATGCCCCACTGAGGAGGGGTCAGCAGAGCCATATTCTACCAGGATAAACATGCAGCTGGTTGGGGAATTTTCCCCTTCTGGGGAGCTCTTTGTAAAAAGAGCCATGAGGACACCACCAGCTCAGCTGGGCGGAGATCTGCCATCACCTGATCGTGCTGCTGGAGATGCTGCTCTCCTTGGCTTGCCCTCAGCCACAGAACATTCTTGGAGTCAGGCTGAATGAGGAGTTTCCAGTTAAAATAGTTGTCCCAACCATGCCCAACCCCATCATTGCTCAATCTGTCCAGCTTTGCCTCTCTACCCGTCCCTTACCCATCCATCCCATCAGGCTTCTATTCCCCAACCCTCCCAGCCAGGCCCTCTCCCTGCATTCTTTCACCCCACCATGTCCCCAGTGATCCCCACAGGCCTCATGCCACCCCTCAATCCCTCCAGCCAAGCACCTTCCACCCTTCCAGACCCAAACCCCATCCTCTGTCTTCCCCAAATCCAGCCAAACCACGACGTTGCCCTGCTTGACCACTTCTCCTCAGGAAGAGAAACCTGTTAACAAAGCCAAAAATTCCACTGAACCTACAGGTCTGTGTCCCACCCAGGGTGAGACCCAGAGGTCACCTCTCCCTGGGCCCCTAAGATTTGTATTCATGGTGGCAGAGGAACATGGCAGCTGCAGAGCTTTTGGGAAGAGATTTCTCCTTCCTGCACAATGGAGCAGTGTCATTCCTGAGGGCATGACGTGTGCCCTGGGGAGCACTTGCTGCATCAAGGAGAAATTGGAGCTGCCTACACTGTGCTGGACACAGTCCTCCAAACATGGGGGTCTGTAGAGTGACAGCGATTTCAAGGCATGGGGGATGGCACTGAAAATCCCATGCTCACCTCATGGCAGTATGTGAAGCTCGTCTATACCTCAAGAAGAGCAAAAAATTACTCCATGCAGCAGAAACAGGGTGACCAGGGATGGATACATGGGACAGGACCTCTGCACCCAGTCCCAGCATCAAATACTGCAACAGCTTTGTGTCAGCAGCAAAAACAAGCTGGAACCAGCAGCTGTCTTGTCCTGCATGATGCGCTGAGGACCCTGGTGCTGCTGACCATCCATCCATCCATCCATCCATCCATCCATCCGTCCGTCCGTCCATCCATCCATCCATCCATCCATCCATCCATCCATCCATCCATCCATCCATCATCCATCCATCCATCCATCCATCCATCCATCCATCCATCCATCCATCCATCCATCCATCCACCCATCCATCCATCCATCCATCTATCCACCCACCCACAGGGATGGAGCCCAGAATGCCTTGAGAAGGGTAAAAAAATTCTGAAGTTTGGAAATGAGGCCAGCTTGGCTGGGCAGCCTGAGCCACCGGCTCTTCGCCGGCACTGAACAGAAGTTGATTGTGACTTTTTTTTGTTAAAAAAGGTAACTCCTTTTGGACTGTCGGGCTGCAGCATTATCATAGTCATACAAACGGCCAACAAAGCATCTATTTAAAATGTCCTGAATTTTGATTACAGCCTGTCCCCTCTTGCTCGCCTGCTCACTGTCTTTCTTTCTCATTCATTATTTACTGTGTTAAGCTCCCTGAAATTCAAATAAAATCCCACCTCCTCCCCCACATCCATATGCGACGGCCAATTCAGCGCCGATGGCCAGGCTTGACGGATGAAGAGCAATAGAAGAGAAGACAAAGCTGTCAAACCTCGCCAGGCTGTGTTGACTTCTCATCGCCCCCCAGCCAGAGGGGAGCCCGATCCATCTGGTTTGGAGTCATCAACACAAACAAAAGCAAAAGACAATGGCAGGAAGCACTTGAAAGTTCAAATTCTTGCTTTGGTTTCTCTTGGAACAACAGCACCTACGTAATGTGGCCGATGGACAATGACACGCAGCCAGGGACAGGCAAAAATGCTAGAAGAATGTGCTTACGCCACCAAACCATACAATATTTTTGTGTTATTGGAACAAAAATAGAAAAGGGAAAGAACAAAAGGGTAAAAAGAATCAAGTCTTTGAATTTCCTAGATTTCTTGGACAGGGTTTCTGTAGAAGAAAGCTGCAAAGTGGGGTGGCCTTGGGAGGAGCTTGGCACCAGGGTGGCTGCTGCCCAGAGTGCTCAGCCCTGAGGTTGAGGTTCAGCTGTGTCCTCAGCACACTTCCCCATTTGTTGGGGCCATCACATGTGGGGAACACTGAGGGACTTTGCTGGGCTTGGCTCCAGGGGGGTGCCCAAATAAGAGGCTGTTGGAGACCCCAGCCCACCCCATCTACTGTGGGGAGAGGAGCCACACACAGGAATGCTGTGTTTACCCAGAAAAACCCGGTCTTGAGGTGGTGGCTGGCCCAGCCCAGCTCTCTGGGGCCCTGGGACAAGGTGAAGGGTGAGAAGCTGCAGGGTTGAGCCAAGCCAGGTAAGCCCAGCTCTGTGAAATCCCAGTGCAGGTGCGAGGACGAGGTTTTGCAGCATTCCAAGCTCAAAGGGATGAGGCTGGGATTATTTCCACCCACAGGTGTAACCCCGTGTGCCCTGGGGAGCACAGCCACTGTGAGGTTTGGCGGCAGAGGCTGGTGGTCAATGTCACACAGTGCCATGGCTAGAGAGGGGAGCTGGGCTCGCCCCACACTCCCAACAGATTTGGAGTCAGCAGCTGCCACAGGACCCCAGGTGAAGGAACCCCAGGACCACCAGTGGTTGTGACTGATGGTTTTGGCATCATCTTTTTCCTCCTGCTCAAATCTATCTGGGTCACTTGGTGCCTGTATTGTCCACACTGGGCTGCTGCCCGGGTGGTTGCATGTCCCCAGGGCACCTGGGGACACCAGCTGCGTCTATGCCAGGCACTGGCCTGTGCTGGCAGCAGATGGCATGGTGCTTGGCACATTGGAGTGGAGTTTGGCCAACCTGGAAACGTCACACTGAGCCTTTTCTCCAGGTTTCTCCCCCACTGTGTTTGCAGGACACCACTCCTTGCATCCCTGGGAACCCACACCCAGAGCCAAACCGAGCATGGCGCAAATTTCCCTGGCATTTGCAGAGCTGGCAGAATTATTGATAGAGAAAAAGCCTCATCTGACCCCCGCTGTAGTGCCAGTGAGGGAGGCTTGCCTGCATCGTGCCTTCAAAGCCCCGGCCTCGGGCAGAGCCCAGCAGTGCAGGCACAGGGCTGCCTCTGCTCTTCCCCCTCCCAGAGCAGCCCAGTCCTGCCAGGAAAGCCTCCAGAGAACGGCTCAGCTCTGCTGGGCACCGCTCCACTCTGAGCCACGCCAGAGGACAGAGATGCTTTTGGGGATGGAGAGGCCACGCTGACCCTCACCCTGTGTCCCTTCCTTGGGGCAGCTGAAGACACTGTGGACCTCATCCCCACAGCCTGAGGCACCTGAAACTGTTGCTGGGGCCCAAGCTGGAATCAAAAAGCTGGGAATGTTCACAGGGAGCTGCGAGGTGCTCAGAGAGACAGGCTGGGCTGCAGCCCCAAAAATGCACCCCAAATCCACCATCCCCGGACTGGCTGCTGAGCTCTCCCCTCACTCCCTGGGGACAAGTAGCTTCTTTAGGAATGTCTCAAACAGCACATGCCCATCCACCACCAGGGTTTGGTCTGAGTCATCACCCCTCTACCAACCTCTGAATGCTGGAATGGGGCAAACCAGGACACCCCTGAGCCCAGGGAACTTCCTCTAGTCTGTGGGAAGGAGCCACACTTCCCCCCAAATCCACCCCAGCCATCCCCCTCCAGGAGTGCATCCAAACCCAGAACAGCTCCAGGTTTGACTACAGAAGAGACACCTGGGGTCCCAGCCAGCCATTCCCCACCACAGGAAACACCCAGGATTGCAAATAACCACATGGAAAAGAACAAACAAAACAGCCTTGGGTTTTTTTTTTATAAAAAGATCAATGAAAAATTTATTTATAAATTTCGCACTCTGGGGCTACATGTCTATATCATACACTCAGAAATATGCTGTACTGTACAGACTTTATCCAGTTAGAAATGATCATATAGTGACCCACATACAGCTTCAATATAAGCCTAAAAATTCTTAACATTAATTAACATAATTAAAAAAGGTATTTGCATCTAAAGAAAAATCTACAGAAAAACTCCTTTCTGGAGCAATCTGTGCATCAGCTTCAATGTCTGCTTATTTCACTGACATTATCAATATATTCTTCTTACAAAAATAATAATAATAATTAAAAAGATGACTGCTAGAAGGCAACCAGTCACGCATGAAAGAGCCTCCCCCACCTGCCTCTTTTATTTTCTTGTACTCCCCGTTTTGGCGTGAAGGGTCAGCAGCATGATGAGCCAACAAGGGGGGTGGGGGGACCCTCATTTCAATTTGAATCAGTCTGCATCCCTTTTACTTCTCAGGATCAAGAGAGACGGGGATCTGGGGGTTGCATAGAAAATTGAAACTCTAGGGACTAGGAAGGGCAGCAGCTTTTCAGTAAAATACAAAGAGATGTAAAAATACATCAACTCACAATTTCAGAGCAAACCCCCTTCCCCGACGTACAGTTTCCCAAAAATCTCAGCGTGTCTAAAGCTCCAGGAGGCCAAAAAGGAACAACACTTTTCTTAAACAACTCACCCAGCAATTCACACAGGAGATTCACAGTCTTAATAGGTATTTTATAAAAATATAAATATGGGTTACATCATGTTGTTTTTACAACACTGGACAGAGCTCCCTTTAGACTGGGTTTATAACCAAGATTTCTTTTTAAAAATCCATCTAGAACTTGGCTTTACAATACATTTTTTAATATCATGTCATAAATGTTATGACATTTCATTGTGGCAAATCCATTTACGT
This sequence comes from Dicaeum eximium, assembly GCA_013396995.1. Taxonomy (NCBI): domain Eukaryota; kingdom Metazoa; phylum Chordata; class Aves; order Passeriformes; family Dicaeidae; genus Dicaeum; species Dicaeum eximium. The sequence continues at coordinate 107,770 of VWZP01008426.1, read as the reverse complement.
AAAAAAAAAAATGTGCAACCATCTGGTAACAACAATAAAACCTCACTAGGAAAGGTCTTGTTCCCACCCCATAACTATCGCACAGAAGAACCAGTGGAAGTGCTGGACACCCCCTTCCATGCGCACGGAAAAACTTCAGCCAAGCAGTTCCTTGCAAATTGCAGCAATAGCAGTAGACACTTTTGACAGGGCTTTTTTTCTTTTTCTTCTCTAAATCTGGAGTTTTTGAAATCATCTCAAATTGTTGAAGTGGACAAAGGATAAAAACAAATGAAAACCCAAAAAAACCGCAAATTGCAGATGAAACTATCAGAGACAAAGCAGAATATTCAGTGCAATGGGAAATAATCAGGGCAGACTCTACGGTGGGGTTTTTTTGTTTTTGTTTTTTTTTTAAAGACTAGGAAAATAAAAAAAAGAACAACAACAACAAAAAAAAGCATATATCCCAAACCATATTTTTTAAACACTCACCATCAGCTTCAAACAAAACCAGGCTCACAATCTTCACCCACAAATATATACAGATATGATAAATAGGTAAGACACAACCCAAATGAACCAGCATGTAACTATTTTCTTTTCTCTTTTTTAATCAGAATGGTTTGGATGCAGGGAGCAAGAGAGGAACAAGCGGGGAGATGGCAGTGATATAGATGGCTTTAGTGCAGATGAGGAGAAGAGGGCTGAAAGACCAGTGGGAGAAAGGAGACTTCTGAACTTTTCCGCATTTTCCAAATGGATGTTCTTGTGCCATAGCAATAAAAAAGCAGCATTTGCGATTATACGTGCAGTCACTTCAAAATGCGCCTTCGGGTGGCTCGCTCTTCTTCCTCCCTTTCCTTTATAAAGATATATATGGCAGGATATATATCTCCTATAAAAGGCGGGTGAGTGTACGTATGTCAAGTGAATCGTTCTGCATTGAGAAGTGTTATCCAAGTTTCACCAAAAGAAAAAATAAAAGTTCCCAAACTCTTTTCAGTAGTTTTCCAGCATCTCTGTAGGCAGCAGAGAGCGCTCGCGCCCCTTTTCTGTGCAAAAGCAAATCCTCTGCCTCTAGAGTTTATTTCACTTTTTTTTTTAACACAAAAAAACACCAGTCCAGGATTTGCTAATCCCCCTTTACACACAAAACCACAAAGACTCAATGTCTTTTCCTGGGATCTCATATGTGCTGAGCAGACGTGGAGCGGGTGAGGATGCAGACTTTCTTCGGACACCCAAGGAGGAACCAAAGCAGAAAATCCAACACAAAATCAACCAAACCCAGGAGCAATCTGGGTGAGAAAACCACGTCTGTCATATTCCAACGGAGTTGCCTCGACAAAAACCAAAAAAAGTCAGTGGTGGGAAAACACTGGGAGAACCTTGGAGAGGAAGAAGACTTTCCTGCTCTTCCTTGCCAGGAAGGCCGTGGCTGGCCAGGAGCCCCAGCCCATGGACGGGGCATCACGCCCAGGTCCGGAGCTGGCACGGGAGAGGGGACCCCAACAGCGATGGGGGCCTGCGGGATGGCTTTTGGGGGGCGTTGAAATGAATTCGTTTCTGAGCCAGAACACTTTAAATGGGAGGGTCGGGAGCGAGGGGGACGGGGAGGGGGATTAAATATTAGCGGAGAGGGAACGGGGGGGGAGGCGGGGGTTAAAGCATCTGC
>VWZP01008426.1:66310-103164 GCA_013396995.1 Dicaeum eximium | reverse complement strand
GTGTAGAGCCCTGTGAGCGAGCCGTGGGAGAGTGGGAATCGCTCACACCTCCCCGGTCTGGGGCTTGGCCAGAGTTACATCCTACCAAGCAAATCTGCATTTGCCAGTGACACTGGTGAGAAAAGGAGCCCGNAGACAAATTTGAAAAGCTGCATTTCAACTCCAGTTTGTAGCCAGCTCTGTAAGCACGGCTCCGCTGCCCGCCGGCTGCGAAGGGGCTGTCAGGGGCCGCGGCCGGCGCTGGGAGGCCCCCGCCCTCGCTCGATGGGGCCCTGCAAAACCAGTAGTCCCACCCAGTGATTTACCCGCTCTCTTCTGAGGCCAGGGGAAGACGTGGCGGGAGGCGGGGAAGGGCCTCGGAGCTGCGATGCTTTAAACGAACGGTCACACCGAGAGGCGCGGAACAAATTTCCCCTCCTCAGGCGACGTGACGGCCAAATTTCCCCGTGCCCGTGAGAGCCCGCGGGAGGGAGAAGGGCCCGCTGCCACCGGCATCGCCGGCGGGGCTCAGAGCCGCTCCGGGGCTGGGCTGGTCACGTCGCAGCTCTCTTCCAAAAAGCCCAGCGGGTCATGCCCTCCTCCCGGCCAGGCGGACACGGCGGCAGCGAGAGTCCAGCCACCCCCCGAGAGTCCAGCCTTCTTGCAGGGAGCCGGAGAACCGGGGGGACGGATCCGGGGCAGGCGGCGAGGGGGCGTGCCCCCACTTAATTCATTAAAATGTGTCGGAGAGCGTGGGAAAGACGGGAGCTTTTCTTCCCAGCGCAGAGCCGCAGAGAAAGGCGTGCGAGGGAGAGCGCCCTACCCGCTCGGCTCCCCGGAGCCGGAGGAAGCGCGGAGGTTTCCTCTGCCGCTGGCCACGCCGGCGCTTTGCCTCCGGCATTTTGGCAAAGCGGCTGCCGGAGCCCCGATGGGCAAACGCGGAGCCCGGCCAGTGCCACCTGCCCCACCGCGGAGGTGTGGGGTGTGGGGATGCAGGGAGCCCACCCGGGGCTGTGGCTGCTGCGTGGGGAGCAGTCTCCCTTGTGCGGATTCACCTCTGAGGGCAAGAAAGGGGATCCTTGTCCCTGGTGGGGAAGAGGTCGAGGGGAGTCTCAGGGAACCCCCGGTCTCCGTGCGGTCTGAGAGCTGCACAAGCAGGGGCGTGGCCGTGGGATTGGCCGCGTGCTCTCCCCATGGATACATCCCACACCGGGAGCCTTCGGTGGCACCCAGACTGTGCCTGGGTGGGCTGGGACCCTGCCAGCCCTGCAGGCAGAGCTCCTGAGGCCAGAGCTGGGGGTTTGCAAGGGAAACTTCGTGCTCTTGTGGTGAGGCCATGTGTGGGTGCCCTGTGTCCTCTGCAGGGAGCACACCACCACAAGAAAAGCTCTCACAAGTGGTTTGGGAAGTTCTGTGGACAAGGGCATCCTCCTGAGACTCCCACACACAGGGGCCAATGCAGGAACATGGTCTGGGGACTGCCACTTCCCACTAGATGCTGCTCTGCATGGTCCCTCCCGGCCTGTGACAAACATAATTTCAAACCTAAGTGAGACTCAAGCAGGGTCATAAGACTACACATAGTCATTGTCCTCTGGGGAGCACACAGTCAGGGGTGTCCCCGGGCTGGAGGACATGGTGCTGGGCTGTACAGTTTGGGTTATCTCACTGCAGCTTGGCCTTTAACCACTCCAGTGCCCCATCTTGTCAGTCCTTATCTTGCTGGAAATGCTGCAGCTCTTCTGAGGTAGCCTATGGTCTCAGTGTCTGACAGCACAAAAATGCTCCTGGAGCAAAAGGCCATCATTTGGGACACACTTGGAGCTGAAGAATTCCTGCCTGGTGCCACAGGCAGGGATCTCCAGCTGCACCAGTGTCTCAGTGCTGCCAGGCCATGCCGAGGCATCCCTTTGACTGATTTCCCTGTGGACACTGAGCACATCTCCTCCAAACTGCCATGGCTCCAGCCCATGTTCTGCTAAACTGACGCCATCACATTTCCCTGACCTGGTGTGCTGGCAACTGCTTGTGGGGCTTCTGACTTGGAAAACCGGCACGGGAGGGACCATATCTTCACTTTGCAGGTGCTAATAGAGTTGGTTGGAGACACAGACCTTGGTTTTATGTGCCCTGGGCCAACCTCTCCACCTTTGGGCCATAATTATTTTGTCCTGAATCACCTGAATGAGTTCCAGGATTGAATCTAGTGTCAGTGTAGGGTTTTGGTGCCAGGAAATTGCCATCTCCTGAGACACACGGTTCTTGGGGCCACTTACCAGAGAATCACAGACTGGTTTGGGTTGGAAGTGATCTTTAAAACTTATCTTGTCACACCCCATTGTCACAGGGACAACTTCCACTATCCCAGTTTCCATCCAACCTGACTTTGCACACTTCCAGTGATCCAGGGGCAGTCTGGGCAGCTTCTCTGCGCAATCTGCTTGGTTGTACTGCATGGCCAGGCCTTTGTGGTGGCTGCGGGATGGGAATATGTCACCCCACTGCTCCCACTGCACAGTTCCTCCAGAAGACTCATTACAGCCCACCAGGAGTGGCCTCTGTACCTGCTGACTGCACCATGGGGACAACCCTGGGATCTAAGCAGGCTTGGGGGTGACACGGCCATAGCCCCCATGGGACACATGCCTGATGAGTGATAGAAGCTCATGTGCCTAAGGGTCATGCCCACATATTGGCAGAGTCTGGTCCCAGGCTACTCTCCAGGGATCAAACATCCCCTGATTGCTGCAAATGTCCCTCCTCGACAGACACCTCTCTCCTTTCCCCTCACAGCGAGCAGCAACCCTGCCCTGTGGAAGCAGCCTTTTCATGGTGTGGGGCAGCACAAGAGCCAGAGCTTACAACCAGCTCAGGCTGGATCTGTGTCCAAAACCACACTGGTTTGTTTGAAAATGGCAGCTGAACAACTGCAAGCACAATTGGAGCATCCGGCTGGAAGAGCAGCTCCAGGATAAGGATGGGCAGTGATACAGCCCCTGTCCTCCTCCTCCTCCCGTGCCTTGCTGGCTGCCTTAGGGACACCAACCAGCCCTAGTTCAAGGCACAAAGTCATGGCAGGGAACACTCAGCTGATTTCTGTGAGCCAGTCAAATATGTGGCGAGGTTTCCGCTCCAGATTACAGGAGGAAGGAAGTTTGCTCGGAAGGGAATGGGGATAAGGTGGGGGAGAAGGGAGGGAAGTGCATTCCTGCCTGATGAGGAACAATGTTAATATATTCATTTGTAAACTAAAGCTGGCCTGAGCGTCAAACACCTTGTCCCCATCAAGCTCTGAAGGATGTGCGGGAGTACACAAGGAGAGGAAAGGAACCATCTGACATCCGATGCAGCATGTGGTTTCCCAGGGCTGAGGGATGGATGCTGCTCAGCCAGATCTCATTCATGATAAAGAGCAATAAAACCCTTCCTCAGTGCTGTTTTATCCCAGGATCCCCCCATGATCACATCCTGTCACGCAAAAAAGCAGGAGCTCAGCACAGGTGAAGCAACCGGGGGACCCATGGGCTCTGGAGTGGGCAGCCCATCCAGAGCGCTCATCCCTTCCAGAACACTGCTGGGGCTCCCCTTCCTACGCAGGATCAAATGGCTCCATGAAACCAAGGAAGGCTCATTACTGCCCTAATAAATGTTAAACATCAGTATGACACAGAAAATGGGATTTTGTAATTTTTTTTTTAAGCAGCCAGATAAGGAAACAATATTGTAGGCTGATCAGAAAGCGCTTTAATTCCCTTTGATATGTATCCACCATTCAAAATAGGACAATTAATTACCTCCTGGATGCTCCTCAAGGCTAATATGATGTGGAATTTGCTGTTGACCATGTCTATGATTGGAGGTGACCTTGCCGCACACTTCCCACCTCGGCACCACCTCCTGTGGGCAGCAGGAAGGAAGAGGTGCTGTGCTGGGTCCCAGCCACTGCCCCTGTCCCCAGGAGCTGGATGGAATCCTCTAGGAACTGTTTTGTGCCATGTCCACAGGTACACACCACTTGCTGGATTCTGCCCTGGGTTGGTGTCCTAGAACAAGTCCCAGCCATGGGACCCTGCCCTAGCACAGTCCTGACTGTAAGCACAAGATCTCACCCCTAAACTGTGAGAGCTCTCAAGCAGATAAAATCCTGGAATTAGCCAGGAGGTGACCCTACTGTCCCCAGGAGTCAGAGGGAAAGGCACCTTCTAGGCAGTTGTCCCCAGGTGAGGGACAGGGCTGTGTGTCCCCATCTCCTGTGAGCTCCTCTCCATGACAGAAGCAGTGGCAGATGAATGTGAAACCACAGCTCTGGAAAATCCAGCAAGCAAAGGCCAGAAGTGCCCATGAGTGGTAAGATGTGCATTTGGCTCAGCAGCTTCCCCTAAACAGGGCCTGGAAAGGTTAATCCTATTTTTGAGAGGTTTATTTCATGGCATGACGAAGTGGTGCATGCTGTGGGGGCCAGTAGTTGGAGGCTCTGCATCATTCCTGCTTTGCCTCATCCCCAGTTTCTGCCCTCCCAGAACAAACTGAGGAAGCAGGATGATGACATAAGGATGAGTCTGTGGGGAGCCTGGGGGGTTTGAGCTGCTCAGTGCCCAATACTGGCAGTGTGGGGATGGTTGCCTTTTAGGGTCACTTGTACCAATTAATGCTCAGGCATTAATATTATGGATCTTATGGAAAAGAAGAATATTTAAAGTGGAAAAATGGTTTGTTTCTTCTATTAAAGCATTCAGCCAGAGGGTGAGATGTCCCTGGGAGGAAGGATTCCCTGGTACCATGTGGCCAGGAACTTTGGAAGAGGGAAAATGAGTCCTGCACTGCAGCATGAGCTGCCTCGGCAAGTGCTTCACTGGCCCATAAATGTCACACCTCAGCCAAGAGCTCCTCAGGCCCTCTCAACAATAACAGCAGGGCCTGGCAGTTAAAACAGATTAGAGGAGGAATTTTGCAGACACTTTTCTGTTCAGGAGGGAATGGTGTGAGCCTGGCCATGGATCATGAGGCACTGGACAGCAGCCCCCTGGAGCTGCAGGACCTGGCCTAGGATCTCCATGGTGAGATGCAGCCTCCTCTGACCAGTCCCACCAGTGATGCCAGTTCCTGGTATTGGTGGGCCCACACACGTTATTGCCTCTCCTGTGTATCCTGCACAGAGCCTGGGCACGGGGCTGTCCTGAGGCACCTCCCCAGGAAAGGAGGAGGCTGGCAGCTTTGGCACCAGTGGGAGCCCCCCAGGACCAGGCTGGCCCTGCTGGGGCATCCCAGGCCACAGCACAGGGGGTGCAGGTGCCAGTGGGCATTGTAGTGCACCCAGAGATTTCCCTGAGCCCAGCAATGCTCAGCCTCCCCAGACCTCCACACCTGCGCCCAGCAGCTGCCTCCAGGGAGTGGTGGGAGAGCAGGATCAGGGTGAGCAGGATGCTGGGGATGGCTTGAGGCTTGGCACATGTCCCACAGGCTCAGGATGATCAGAGTGCTCAGGATGCTCTCTGCCCTGTGCTGCTGTTAGGGATGCAGCTCCTGCTCCCCATGAGTGAGCGGGCAGAGTGGCACTGGGGTGTGTGGGGGTGGTGGGGTTGGCACTTCTGGGGTGGTGGTTTTGATCAGCAGAGCTCTGCCACCATGTCACCTTGCATAGCTTGGAGAGGGGCAGAAATAAAGCAAAGGGCCCATTCTTCAGCCACCTCTGCTTCAATGATCTCATGGAGGTTACGTATTTTTGGGCTGTTGCAAACCGCTGGTGCACCTGCACAGTGCCCTCTGTGGTGGATCCTAAAATGAGAGTTCCCCCCTCCCCACTTCCAGCCTCTCTCTGGAAACCGAATGCCCAAAATCTGCTGAGCTTCCCCATGCAGTCCCAGTTCCCCTGTAAAGCCCCCGTGCTTCCCCTCAGGTCAGCTCAGCTCAGCTCAGTTCAGCTCATAGATGCTCTGTGTGTCCCCAGAGGCCACAAGAACATCCTGAAACTGGGTGACGATGCGTCCAAAATGGGACCCTTCCCAAAACACTTTCCCACAGCAGGTGCAGCAGCAGAAGTCAGTGAGTTCTGCTCTGTCCAAGACCCCAGGGGGAATGGCAGCAACCTGCAGGACCGTGTCCCCTGCCAACACCACGGCTGCCCTGCACTGCTCCATCTCCTCTGCCTGCTTGCCACGTGGGGCGCAGCCAGGCTGGGCTGTGTCACAGGCTGGCACGGTGACATTGCAGCTCTGGCTCCCCGGGCAGCCTGTGGAGAGAGGAGACAGCAGATAAACCATCAGTCACCGGTGTGATGACCCTTGTGAAGGGCCTCTCATCCCTGTAGAGGTCCCGGCTCTGCCCTGCATCCCAGGGAGGAGCATCCCCTGAATTTGGGAGAAGGTGGTTGGTCACTAGCATCCAGCAGCTGCCTGCCCTAAGCGTGACACCCGTGCAGCCACTTGCTCCCCTGCAGCCACCTGGCATCTCCTGCAGTTCCTTTGCCGAGTCTTGGGGTCTGTTCCAGTCTGTGTAACGGCATCAGTGCTGCTGTTTTTCTGGCTGCGTTATGGGGCAAATAAACAGCAGGGAAACCCTTACTGTCGCTTTAATTAAACCGTGATCAGCTGCTAATGGCACTCACGGCTTTCCCGATCTGCCCGCGGACAGGGGGCTTTAAGCTGTGCGGGACCCCATCCCCAGTGTGTGACCCCTCCACCTTCCACCACATCCCCCGGGCAAGGGCCACAGTGACGCGAGCCGTGTCCCCCGAGCTGTCCCCGCATCCCCCCAGCCCCGTCCCGGGACGGCGGATCGCTGCCCTCGCACACCGAGTGCCCGAGCCGCAGTTTCGGCCCCCGGCGAGGGCTCTCCCGCCCGCAGCGGGGCACGGCAGGGCTCCAGATCCGGGCAGCGGGAGCGGCGGGCTGAGCTGCCTCCCATCCATCAAGGAGCCTGGCAGCCGGGAATAGGCTGCAGTTATTGCTGCGGGATGTCCCCGTTTTGGCAGGGGGGTCTGTCCTGCTCAGGCACCAATTAAGACAACAAAAGGCATCCTGCATCTAGCGGCACTTCTGGGGTGTCCACCCGACCCTTTTCAGGATTACAGGGACCCTGTCAGGAGCCAGCTGGGACCGAGAAGGACACCAGCATTCCCAGCTGGCCCTTCCCTGCATCCCAGAGCCGTCAGGAGCTGGGACATGCTGGGGATTATCGTGGGGGAACGCACGGCTGGGGACAGCCCTGAAACAGCCATCCCATGGCAGAGCTGGCAGATCTGTCCTGTCCCCAGAGAGTCACCCCCCAGCTATGCAGCGGAGTCTGGGCCTGCCCATCACATGAGCAGAAAGAGCCACAGCCCTGGGGAAGTGTGAAAAGATCAGCTCACACCAGCTCCTGGTTCAGGGGGGTTCCCCAGTCTCCCCCAAGACCTTCCACACCTCCCCAGGGCAGATTACCAGCCTGAGCTTGTGGGGCATGGTCACCCCCAGTTCCCAGCACACAAACAGCCACGCTGTCATGGCTGCCACTGGAGATGTTCTCAGGGGGGATTTGCAGGCCAGCCCCTCACCACCACATTGCCCAGCAGAAGCATTAGTTTGGGGTTTGCTGCCACAGCACAAGGGGAAGCACCTCCAAGCCCTGTCTGAGACACTGGGCAAGAGTTGGGTTCACGAGGGCTGTGCCTTGAGCAAGTGCACCATGGCCCCACTCATGGATGGACCTTTCCTTCACCCCCTGCATCTGCTTTGGACACTGGCATCTAGCCTTAAAGGGAAAACAATGATCTCAGTCTCCCATTTCTCCAATTTCTGGCAAGCGGTGAAACACCCAGGTTCCTCTTGGGAGAGTCCTGAGCCACCCAGAGCAGGGATGTGGAGGAGGAATCCACTTCCCAGGGGTTCCTCCAGGATAAAGCCTGCCAGCGGGTGGCAGATCCCCATGGCAAGAACAAGGGCTCTGTCCTCACCCTGTTGCCACCTCCCTCTCACCTGTGCCACTCCTGTGTTTGGTGGCATGGGGTGGCCTCAGCCTGGATACCCTTTTTTCTCCCATCCTCCCTGCTCTCAAGCACCAGACCCTGAAGGGAGGGACATCGACCTCGGGTGGGACTTTCAGATCCAATGCAATGGAAATGACACTGCCAGCACCCATGGCCAGCAGCTTTCCCCATCATGGACCCTAAAATTTCCCTGGCGAGAACATGGCATCAGGACACTGACAGGACACTGACATTCTGTGTGCCTGCAGGGATACTGAGTAATTTGCTCCCTCTTCTAATATGCTCCCTCCACTGTCCTGCTGCTGATGGGCAAAGCCAATGGCAGACCCCTCCTTCCCTGCACGGGGGAAGGGAAACCTCCAGCTCCCCCAAACACCCCAATCCCACCCCCCCGGGCTCGTGGGAAAAAGGCAGGCAGGGAGAGAAAGTTCATGCCTTAAAAGCCTGAGGAGAGAAAGGCCGTGATGGTCACCCCGTAGTTTTGCCTTTGCTTGCACCAGCCCCCTCCTAATTGTGGCTCTTCAAAGGGTTGAAAATGCTACATCACTTCAAAGTGACCATTTCTGAATGGGAACTTGTAAAACCCCTTCTCCCCCTCCCACCAAATTCTTCCCAAGGCTTTTGAAGATGCCTGTGCTCCCCTCACTGACAGGGTGAAAGGGCCACCAGGCACCAAGCACAGGATGCCAGCCGGGCACGTGGGAAAACTGAGCTGGGAAAGGCTGGATTCCCCAGAAAAACAGGGGTTTCCTGGGGGAAGGGTGGGGGTTTGAAGGAGGGTTTTTTCTCCCCTTTCAGACAGGCAGAGGCCTCCCCAGTGGAGCCACGGCTCCCTTTGGACTGCAGCCTAGCTTGCCTGGATGCTGCACACCTTGGAAGTTACACCAGAGATGGAGCAAAAGGCATATGTAAGGTGCATGGGGCTGCGGGGAGCCCAGCGTGTCCTTCCAGTGTGCCGGGAGCTTGTCAGATCTGTGGCTTCCAGAGCTCTGCGAGGTTCACACCAAAAGCTGGATTCCCACTGCATCCCCATGGAGGAGAAAGGAAAGCGATTCCTTACCAAATTGATTTGAAACACTTCTTGGGAACTAATAATCCCATTATAAAACATTTTGAAAATAAAAACCCCTTCGCTTCTCTCTCACCTCTCCCCCTCTTGGCTGGGTCACCCTGGGGATGACAGAGCCTGGGTGAGGAGCTGAGCACAGCCCCCCAAGGCTAAGCACCCCCACATGAGTGCTGCAGAGCTCCACGGGCAGCAACAGTCATCCCCTGGCACTGTCCCCCGCTGGGCTCTGCTTACCACAAGAGCCATCTCCTCCTGGCCTCGCACGTGCTGCCCACTCACAGCTCCTGCCCACCCCTGCTCGTCAGTGGGAATTAATCCCACGGGAACAGCAAAAACTGCTGCTGTTCCCATGACGAATCATTGCCAGCAAATGCTGCTATGTCCAGGGGAGAGGGGATGATGCAGCACCCCCATTCTGCTTATTTCTGCATCAGGTTCTTTCCTGAGCTGAGCAGGGCTACTCTCAGTAGTGGGGTCCCACCTCTGCATGCACTTGTCACCTCTACAGCAGCCCTGCTTTGTGCTCTAGCCCCTGATGTATGCCCCAGGGCAGGGTGGCCCCATGCTCCACGAGGTAGGTGCAGCAGGAGCTCTCCAGCCAGCTCCCAGGATTGGATCCCCTTCTTTCAGCCCCCAGTCACCAGCACCAAGACAGGGGGGCAGACCCATGCCAGAGACCCATCCCACACTCTGGGCACTGAACAGACTCTGGGCAGTCCGAGGGACCAACAGTCCCCTCCCTTGGGGGGACACAGCAGCATCTGGGACCCACAGCCACAGGGATCAGCCTGGTAGTCCCACAAAAACCCTGAACTATTGCCACAGGGAGGCTGTGGGGGCAAAGTGACTTGTCCCAAGATAGGGACGAAACAGGAGCTGCAGCTCCATGTGCCCCACTGCAAGGTCCCGCTCATGGACATGGGGCTGAGCCCAGTGGGATGGACATGGGACAGGACATGGGCTGCCTGCTGTGGGCAAGGGCATGCACATTCCCCCACACAGAGGGGCTCTTAGTGGGGGTCACATTGAAAGGCCACCATGGTTGCACTGGTGACCTGTAGTCCCTCCAGCCTATTCTGTCAGCTGCAATGCTGGAGTGCTGGGTCAGCATTACTGGGACAGCACTGGAACTTCCACAGCGGGACAGGGGGGCACAGCAGAGCTTGGGAAGCTGGGACAGAGCAGGATCAGGGCAAACCTTTTTTGAATCTGTGCCCATTCCCTTTTCCCAGCCCACTCAGCCCTGATTTGGCTAGGAACAACCTGTCTCCACTGTGTGAGCCCTGGGCATCCCCAGGGTTTCAGTGTCAGGATGGTAACCAACAACTTCCGAGGGAGCCAGGTACTGCTGCCCAAAATCCTGCCCCACAGGCCCTGTTTCTAGCCCAGATCCCTCTGTGTCACCCCTGCCCGAACCAAGGCCTTGGGGCGAGGAGCTGGGTGCCTGTCCTGGCTGGCTCAGGCAAGCAGCTGGCAGCTCCTGCTGCCTCTGGAAAGGCAGCCCCGCACCCTGTGCCAGCCCCCACCCTGCACCCGCCACAGCAGGAGCCATCGCAACGCTCGATGTGCAGGGCTCGGCCGCAGCCAGGTCCGGGAGAAAGCTCACAGATTTGTCGAGGCTTTGCACAAGGCTGAACACAGACCTGGGAGCATTCTTGGAGTACAAAGGTGCATGGGAAACCTCGGCCTCGGTGAGAGATCGGCCTGATAAGAGGAGTTACGAGCCTGAGAAATGTGCTGATTGCAGGGCACTGAAGATGCCTGGTTATCTTTTCCTCCTCGATAAGGCAGATAAGCAAAGGACAAAGGACCCGGGATTGTGCAATCTGGGCTGCAGCAGCCTGGCCATGATCTTAAGATGTTCCCAGGGTGGAGGAGGGAGGATGAACTCAAGCAAGAGGCAGCTCCAGCTGCTCTCATCTCCCGTGCCGCCGTGAAGAGAACCCTGCAAGCCCCTGTGCCCAGTGCTGGGCAGCACCACGCAATGGTCCCCGGCTCCGAATGGCCTCCAGCTCCTTCCCGCTGGGCACAGCGGGCACAGCCAATGGGCCCCCGCATGCTGGGCACAGCGCCCCTGTCAGCAGGCACAGCAGAGCTCTGCAAACAGCAGGTACAACAATGTCACCGGGTCCCAGCCCTGCCATGCTTTGCCATAGGAGCACGTGAAATTCTGCTGAAGAGGGAAAGCTGGCAGAGCACAACCCAGATGAGCCTGGGGGGTGTTTCTGGCTGGTCTCACCGCTGCAGCCCCTGGTCCCATCCCTGCCCTGCTTGGGCACATGAGGATGCTCCTGTTATTCTGTTGCACCCTGGAGAAGAGAGAGCCTAAATGCATGGCGTTGCTGAAGGGGGCAGGGGATACCCTGGAGCCAGGGATGCAACCCCCCAGGAACTCATCCCCTTCCATGCAGAAGTATTCAGAGCAGCCTAAGACAATGGGGGTGCCTTGCCCCCACAAATGGAATCAAGTACAAAGCAGTGAGGATCCATGGGTGCAAGAACACTCCTGGGACAGCACAGGAATCTATCTCACACCTTTCCCACGTGGCAATAGGACAAGTGTGATGCTCACAGCAAAGCCAAATACTGTAGACCAGGGAAGCCTCCAGCTGTTGGGCTTTGGGCATGCAGGGATCTCTTCCTGCCATCCATCAGAGCTCCTGGCTAAGGGAAGTGGGTCCCACCAGCCCATGCCCTCAGCTGCCCCAGTGTGGTGGCTGTAGAGGAGGGACTGTCCTGCTGCCACCCAAGCCTTCCCTACACTGTGGTCTGCAGCTCTTCCTCCTGCCTGCCTTGAGCTGTCTCTGCTCGCTTTTCCCCTTTTCCCCAGGTTTGGGGTGGAGCTGAGGGCTGAGAAGGGAAAGAAACCCCAAGTCACTGCTCAGGCTGGCAGGGGCAAGGTGGATGGCCGAGCTGCCCAATGCCATCCTGCCACCCAGAGCAGGGGCACTCCGGCTGCTCCTTCAGCCACCCCTGGGGCCATCTGGGACTTATCCTGCACCTGTGTCCAGAGCCCCAGCACTGGCAGCTGGTCAGGGAGGGTGCCCACCCAGCATGGGAATGGAGGCTGCACCGTGCCTGGTCAGCACCACAGACCCAAGGGTAGCGGGATTCATTGTTTTCATCTTTTGCAGCACATTTTAGATGGTGAGGGGAGATTTTGCAATTAAATTCTCCTCCTCTGTTTGGCAACTCCCAACCCAATGGAATGTGCTACATCCTTGCCTTTCCCAGAGACCAGATTTCATCTGGCAGAGCACCCACTGAGCTCTGGGGCCCCGTGCCAGCTGGTTTTACTGCACTGACTAAGCAAGAGTTCCCCATACCAGAGGAGAGCTTGTGACACATTCCATTGCCCTGGGTCACTTGGGAGCCACAATCTGTCACTGCCTCCAGCGAGGATTTGCCTGTGCCCCGTGGTGACCCACAGCCCTGCTCCCCTCTCTGCCCCAATCTGCTCCAGGCACCTGAGCTGCTCAGAGCATCCCACTGGGAAAAAGGCATCACAGGGCAAAGCTGTCTGGGCTTGAAACTATTTGCAGCACTTCTGTCAAAGCCCTCACACAGGGAAAAAGGTGGCTGTGTCGAGGATTATGTTCCCTAAAACCTGTGAAAGTCCTAGGTCCAAGTAAGAGTGAGCTATTACAGGATAAATAATTGGCCTTTCATCACTTAGAAGCCCTGCTATAAAAATCCAGGAGTCAAATGGAGCAGCACTGGCTGCAGCTGGACCCCAAGACTTGGGAGCATCTGGGCCAGATGCAGACTTGTGTTGAGGAGTGGTCCTGAAGGATCTGTCCCCCTCACCCATCTGCCCCAGCACCCACCAGCTCCTCCCTGGAGAGGTGAAGCCCCCATGGAAGGAGGTTCCCTCCTTGCCTGGAAGCAGGAGCAGGGAAAAGGCATTTTCTTGCCAAGCAGCAGCACCTGGCCATGGTCTGGGCCATGCACAGGGGCATGACAGGTATAACATGGCCTGGGCTGGAGTCATGGGACAGGGGACAGTCCTGGTGTGGGGCTGTGGGTACTTAGCACTCCATGCTGTGTGTTGGGCCATGACAAGGGCAGAGCAGGTCCTGCCACCAACTCCTTCAGCAGGAAAATGTAAAGGAAATCAGGGAACAGATGAGATTTTCCTTATTGACCCGCTTCTGTGGCTGCCCAGCCTGTTCCAATGCCACCACTGTCCCCATCAAGCGATGACAGGACACTGTCAGCACACCCTTCCTATCTGTCTTCCTGAATACCTGACCCAAGGTATTGTCATTCTGGAGCAACCTAGTCAAGCTCACACTAATGTTTGCAATTCCTGTGGCTCCTAGCAAAATCCAAACAGAAATGGAACCCCCAGGATCGGGCCAGAGCCCTGGGTCAAAGAGGACTCTTCTGGAAAGTCCCCAGGGGTTTTCACCCTGGGTGGGTGCTGGTTCCCTGCTGTGCCCACCTGTCTGGGAATCGCAGCTTCTCTTTAATGTCTCCACCAATCCTCTGGGGATGCTGTGGCACCTTTGGTCCCTGCTCCTGCCTGCCCTGGGACAGAGGATGTTCCCCACTGGAGGATGCTCCCTGACAAGTTCATGAGTGACATGGCCAGAGCAGGGGTCCCACCTGCTCCTTCATCATGAACCTCCTCAGGTACATGGGGAGCCCAGCAGGAGACTGCACAGCCTGATGGGGACACAGGGTGTTGCAGATGGAGTGTAAGGAGTAGAGCATGGTGGTCCCTGGAAGAGTCTGTGTGGAGGAGCCATGGTGCTGTGTGAGACCCTCCCAGCTCCATCAACCTCACCCCTAAGGGGGAAGGGGAAACGGCTCACTCTGAACACAAACCACAGCATTTCTATTTCCCATACTCTGAAACTGGCTGAACTGGCCCATCTGGTCGCTGGGTACACACGCAGAGAGTGCCCTCACCAGAGAAAGCGCTGGGGAGGATGTCCCAGTCTCTGGGGAAGCACAGCACTCCCAGGCTGCCGGCCCCATGGGAAAAGCCGCCCCACCACGTTCCTCATCCCCAGAGCCACACGTGCAGCTCCCAGCAGAGCCACAGCCACAGCCGGCCAGGAGTGCCCAGCAGCCACCACCTTCCTCTGCCCCCAGCAGACGGGGAAGCGATGCCCCAGAGGGCTGGGGGCAGAGACCAGGCTGGGTTGGAGCAGCCACAGGGAACATTCCCGTTCCACTGTGCCTGCGATGGGTGTCGTTTGCCACCAAAATGTGTCTCCCTGTGGGAAGGAGTGTGTGTGGATCAATGCAGCCTGGGGCAAGGCACGGAGGAGCCTTCTCTCCCCCGAGCCCGCTGGAGCCTGGCTGGGCAGGCAGCACTGACTCACCTCCCTGCAGCCTGACCTAATTCAAGAGGCACTGGGCAGGTGAGGAAGGCACTGTGAGCAGCCCCAGCCAGGAGGCATTTCACCATCCAAGCTGAGTTTTTCACGTTCAGGTGATGAAAGTCTCAGGCTGTCACTTGAGCTACTGTTGGCATGTCAACAAACCCCTGGGCTGGACAACCCCATGCACGACCCTGTGCCTTGCAGGGCAGGACAGGGCAGCCAGGGCAGAGACATCAACCGGACTTGAAAGAGCTCCGTGGGTCTGCACCCAGTGGCAGATTGATGTCAGGGCACCCTGACTCCCCTCTGAGAAACCGCCAGGCCCAGGGGGATGGTCCCGCTCTGTCCAGGGCAGCCAGTCCCAGGGAAGGGTGCAGGAGGGGGGATCACGCCCAACTGTGGGCATCCACTCACTCACTCACCTGCACTGTGCTCCCCTGACACTTGTCTGCTGCTCTCCACCAGCTGCCTCATCCTCTCCTGTGAGACTTTCAGGTACTTGTTGCAATTGCACACCTGAGAGAAGAGAGAGGGGAAGGTCAGTGAGATGGCCCTTGTGCTCCCTGGGCACTTCCTTCCAGCCCAGGGCACAAACCCATGCTGGGCACCCCTGGCACAGGCTGGACAGACCCCATCACATGTACCACAGCAAGGAAACCAGGGCAAGGCCTGTCCCACTGAGCAGGGACAGGCACAGGCACCAGCCAAAAGCCCGAGAACCCCTCCAGAGGTGCTCCCTCTGTGTGTGTTCAGCCACATCTCCAGCCAGGCTGCCAGCACTGCTGCCCACCCTGGCTCCTCGGCCAGAAAACACCAGCAATGAGGCTGCCTTAAAGTCTGGTATGTGGCTTCAAGCTTTGATCTCTCTTTTCTGACAGAGGCTGGGGAGGATGGCTGTGGACCCCAAAACACTCTGGGCTGTCATCTGGTTCTGCTTGGCTTGGCTCTGCTGCAGCACTGTGAACATTAAGTCAACGCTTTCAACCTCACCTTTTGTTTGCCAAAATGTTCCCAGACAGGTCTCTGAGTGCCCACATGTGCCAGGTGCTGGACCCCAAAGAGCTCTCAAGATCCCACTGCTAAGGAGCACCCAGGGATGGTGCCTGGGGCTAAGCAGGGGGTGCAGCTGGCAGCCGAACGCACTTGCCCAGAGTGAGCAGCACTAAAGCTCCCCGGGAGCATCGCAGCTGGCTCCCTGACACCTTCCCTCTCCTCTCCCCTCCCTCCCGCCCAGGAGCTGGTTGCTGGGATGTGCCCCAACACCTTTTGTCAGCTGTTTGTTTTTAGGGGCTGTTTTCTGCGGGCAGAGCATTCCCAGCATGCTGCACCCAAGGCAAGGCAGGAGAGAGGTGAGCAACTTCACCAACCAGAACAAGTCAGTTCCCTTGCAGGGGCTTTGCTCCAGAGCCTGTTGAAACCAGAAAGGTTTTTCCAGCTCGTGGCCAGGCCCTGGTGTGGGCTGCCAGCCACTCTGCTGGTTTGGGGCTGGAGCAGTGGTGGGTTCATGGCACAGGGCAGCGATGGCCCTGCTCCCACACAGCTGCCTGCAGGGGGAATGGGGCAGGGTGATTTGTTGGGAAATGAGCTTGCCACCATGTCCTGGCTCTGCCTTGCAGCATGAGGTGATTCCCACTGGCAGCCTCATAAAACCAGCACACACTCGCCATCCTTTTGGCCAGAAAGGACACCTGGGCTCAGTTCCCCAAGGCCCCACTGCTCCAGCCCTGCAGAGCAGCAGCAGGGACAGACAGAAAGAGATGGACAAGGGGTGATCTTGGAAGCACCCAAATGACATGGAAAACACTGCATCACTTTTAAAAGGGAATTTTGTGGCAATCCTCTGACTTGCACAGCAGCATCAGGGAACAACCCCTCGAGCAACTGGGGACAGAGCCCTGTGCTGCTCCTTGCTCATGGGGGCAGGATGAGAGCACTGATACCACGGGGGACTGAGCATGTCCCCCTGCTCTGCGCAGGGCAAAGCCCTCCTCAGTCTCACCCTCAAACCCAGGGACCTGGGAAATGCATCTGGGTGAAAGCCCAGGGAAGCAGAATGATGCTGTGTTTTGTGGGAACCTGAATTTCTGCAGAGCCTGACCAGACATTGGATGGTCCCTTT
Organism: Dicaeum eximium; assembly: GCA_013396995.1. Taxonomy (NCBI): domain Eukaryota; kingdom Metazoa; phylum Chordata; class Aves; order Passeriformes; family Dicaeidae; genus Dicaeum; species Dicaeum eximium. The sequence goes on along the minus strand of VWZP01008426.1, from coordinate 86,701 downwards.
GAGGCCTGAGGACATCCCAGCTCACACAGGCTGGACCTTGAGCCAAGATGCCACTCCCTGACAAGCACCCACACCCTCCCAGGGATCTGTGGGATTGCAGCAGGCAGGCAGAGGGGACGGGCATTTGCTGGGGACATGTGCTGGTCCCACTCTCCATGACGTGCTCTCTCTCTCCATCCCACTCTCATGCATGCTGGAGAGGGATGTTGAGCCTGGAGGGGTGGGGTATGGCACCTCTTGGACATGGTGGCAGCATTGGAGAGTCAGAGGTTTCCAGGAAGCTCCCAAAACATCTGTCCATTGAACTGCCAGCCAGGAGGGTGCAGCAGGGCCCAAAGACACCCTCCTCCCCTGCCTTCCTTGCTGGCATGGACATGCAGGGGTTCCTCTGCCCTCTGTCACACACCAAATCCCCCAGGATGCCCAACCCTGGCAGCTTGGAGCCCACCATGTTCTTGAGCAGCAGTGCTAGCACGCTGGGCACAGGCTTCTTGTCCTGCTTGGGTGCACAGAGTGAGCTTGCACGAATTTCTCTGCTTCTCTAAAATTCCTGACTGGTGTGAACTAGGGGCAGTTCACTCCCTGGGCCAGGGATGCCCAGCAGCACAGGGATATCCTTGCATTCTCCACTCTCTGGGGCTGCTGGATGCTGCCAAGAGACTCTGTGCCCCATGCCACACCCCCAGCCTCTGGGCCTTCACCTTCTTCAGCTTCCCAAAAACAGAGTACGAGCTCAGGAGCCAGATAAGCCACTTAAGCAGCAGCACCAGTTAGCTTTAATAAAAAAATTGCAATTAATTTTTTTAATGCCTTGCCAAAATGAGCCAAAAGAGATGAAGTGAGTGGGGAAGGCTGCCACTTCCACAGGCTGGGCAGCACGGCTGCTTTGCGGGGACCAGTGGTGGCCCCAGGCTTGATGCTTGGTTCCTGGGGATGTGGAACAGTTTTTTCTGTGGATCATTTGTATATAGGGTAGGGAAGTGGGGAGCCTCTCTGCTGGAGAAGGGATGGTTATTCCTTCTCAGAAAAGTTTGGTTTCTACAGATCCATCATGGCAGGATTAGTTGTGGCCCCAAAAATTGTCATGAGGTGAATCAGCAGGAGATGGTGGCACTTGGAACACTGCCTGGGGTGCAACTGCTGCGAGCAGCGGCCATGACCTGACAGAGAAAGGTTTGGCATCCCTGTAACATTTCGAGGTTCTCCCAGCCCCTGTGCCAGGCTCGGGGTGGGGGTGGGAGCTTCTTCCCATGCCCCAGTCCTGCCCGGGGGATGATGTGCTGAATGGGCTGAATGCAGGGCTCTGCTCACACCATCCTGCCTGGCCTCAGGGATGAGGAAAGGGCAGAGTCCAGCCTGGGAGGAGGGGACCGGGGGGTTGCAGCCCCTACAGGCTTCTGAGTGCCACCCAGTCTGCTGACACTGGTGTCCCTGTGGCACAGCAGGGTGCCCGATGTCCCCAAGGGGGTGGGGTGTCGGGTGCCCCGAGGCAGTGGGGTGCGGGGCAGCAGCGGGCACACCTCGGAGGAGGAGCAGCCCTGCCTTTCTCACGCTGCGGCAGCCCGTGCCAGCACATGCTTAGTCACTGGTAAATCCCAGCCGAGATCTGCTCTGCCCTCTGTGAAATGGATCTTGGCTGCACCCCCGCTGAAGCAATCGCGGCGCTCGGGAGCCATGGCGGGCACGCTTTCCCACGGCAGCCCGGCCCCGGCTCCCCGTGTGAATCAGCCCGGCCCGGGCCGCGCCGGGTGCCCCTGCTCAGCGCACGTGAGCGCAGCAGACCGGCCTGTCCCTGCTCCGATCCCCTCGGCAGCAGGGGCGATGGAGCTGCTGTGGAATTCAGGCTCCCTGCTTGGGCTGGGAGACATGACTGTGACACCTCCCCTGCGTCACCAGGCTCTGCTGCCACATCCATGGCAAGGATGAGGGGCAGGTGCAGCTCATCTCAGAAGAAGCCGTGGTCCCCGCTGCTTTCCCTCGCTGTTGTCCCCTCTCTCTGTGCCGGTCTGCGCATCCTGGCCAAGGTGCTGCCCTCGTGTGGGGCACCGTCACCCCCACACCCGTGTGTGCTCCTCCCCAGGACCTCAGGCCAGCATCCATAGGAGCACTGCAGCCCAGCCAGCTCTGTGCTGGCACCACCAAGGGCGTGACATGGGGATTAGAAGGAGCGATGTCATTGGACTGGGACTGTGGTGTTATCGCTGGTGTGGATCTGTGGTCTCTGAGCCCAGCCGAGGTACTTGTCCTGAGCCCCAGCAGCTTGAGCCCTCCTGCACTGAGGCTCTCCCTGCCTGTGCCACCAAGAAGGACGAAGCAGGTGAAATGTCCTTTTGCAATGCTGGTAGCCCAGCTGGCGCCCTGTTTTTCTTTAGGATGATCCCTGCCTCTCCCAGCCCTCCTGGCTGGGGATTTCAGCAGCAGTGATGCACGAACCTTCCAGGACTCGATCGACTGGATGCTTGAGCCTAGAGCTGCTGTGGAATTCAGGCTCCCTGCCTGGGCTGGGAGACATGACTGTGACACCTCCCCTGCGTCCCCAGGCTCTGCTGCCACATCCATGGCAAGGATGAGGGGCAGGTGCAGCTCATCTCAGAAGAAGCCGTGGTCCCCGCTGCATTCCCTCCCTGGAGCTCCAGGGCCATCTCAGCATCCCATTCTCTTTCTGCATCTCCACCCAGGGAGCTGAGAAGCTGAAAGAAAAGTTCAGCAGATAACAGGAGCCAAACCTTCAGTGACTCCAAAAGGGCTGCAGAAGTCAGTGTGACCTTGGCTAAGGCTGGCGGCATGAGGTCAAGTAGACATAGGCTGGTACTCAAAACACGTGGTAGATCAGCAGTTCAGACAGCACTGGAGTCCGTTTTGCTCCTTCCCTTGATGTCTCTAAAAGCTGCATCTCCAAAGTGCTTTGAGTCACCTTGGTGATGCTGACCTCTGCCCAGAGGAGCCACCCTGGAACGGCCTCTGGGCCTTAGGGCTCCTTCCACCTGCTCTGCTGACAAACATCACAGGCCATCGTCACTGAGGGATCTCCTTGGCAGGGGTTTTACCAGTGACACACAGCTCTCTGCCTGGAGAGCTCCTGGCTTGGGAAATCCTCAATGTATCAAACCTGCTATAAAGGAAAACAGTGCCCAGTGTGAACTCTTTGGGGCAATTCAGGGCAGCTCATGTCAGGACAATTCTTTGGGCGTCTTCTGCTTGCTGTATCACAGGACTACTCAATAGCCACCTGCAGTGGTATCTCTTTTCCTACTCACCGCCTACCCTCTCCTCTTTCTCCCTCTCTCCAAGATGGATATCATCTGGTGAAAGGGCCACTCCTCTGGATGGAGGTTGCAACTCTCCCTTTGGTTGTGAAAGCACAGCCCTTGAGCATCCAGGAGTTTCTTTCAGGGACTTAGAGAGAGTTGAAACCTCCCCAGAGTGCAGGATGCCCGGGCTCAGCACAGGCTGCCCTCTATTACCTCCAAGGCCAGGCGTTATGGATCTGCCTTCACACACCTCCTGCCTACAATCCAAAGCAGAGTGCCCTGGAAGGTGGGAAATGGTGGGAAGGGCAGTGAATGAAAACCAGGTAACAGCAGATGAATGAAAACCAGGTAACAGCAGATGTGAAGAGGTCAGGAGCTGACCATGCTCATCTACCCATGTGTCTGTTTTATCACATTTTTCCCAAGTGACTGCAGCTGCCCTTGCTGCACTCACAGCTTTGACCCTCAGACACTCTCCTCTTCCTCCAGCAATGCTCTGCCCTGTAGCACCTTCGAGGTCCTTGCACAAAGAGCAGAAAGTCAGCAATTCAGCCCACTGGAGAGCTCCACACCCTGTGGGTGCAAAGGCCGCCTCTGGGTGCAGTGCTGGGCACAGCCATCTCTCCAAGGGGATTTTCAGAGAGCAGCTGGCTGGGCCATTTCCCTTCCCCTTTATGCCAAGAGCTTTCCTCCCTGATCTTCTGATGACCAGTGCCTGGGAATCATAAAGGTGCACACTGCTGCCCAGCAGCAGAGGAGATGCCGGGTGTGTTAGCCTGATACTTCCAGAGAGCAAAGGCTCTCTGTGCACATAGCAGCCCTGAGTGCCCACAGCACCAGGACAGCCCTGCCTGCCAGGGCTGGGAGTTGGGCTGTGATGCTCCCAAACAGAAATGCAGCCTGGGCATCCTCCACCTGGGCATCCTGTATTCTGCCTGCACATCCAGCAGCAGGGATTTTGTGGCCATCTGAGCTCAGTAACCTGCTGCCAGTGGAAACACAGGGCTCCCAGTGGGATCCTGGCATCAGGGGCCATTTGGTTCACGAAGAGGGAAGGGCTCTGTTTACTGAATCATTAACATCACTTCCCTCACTGCCAGCCAGGCCTGACTCTGAGAGGTCTCTTAGGCAAGTGCTGACCTAGCCCAACCCTGCTAAGCTGGTAAGATGACATGGATCCCATGCCAGCCTGGTACTGCGTTCCCACTGCTTTCTCTGCTCCCGCTTTGCTATTAGTCATCCGTTTCTGGAAGGTTTCTCATGCATAATGAAGTGTTTCAACACTTGCATAAGCCAATTCTTCTCATCAGGAGTGACCTGCTCCATTTCCCAACACTTTCCTTAGGCAGTCCTTCTAACTGCCACAAAATATAGAGTTAAAACATGAAGTTTTCTATCCCCCTCGAGGCAAAAGGTGTGGGAAATCAAACAGATAAGAATGCCTTTAATTAGTATCATTTGCATAAGCTCTGGGAAAGGCTCACCTGACAGCTCCAAGGGCCTTGCTTGTCTGGGAGCATCAGCCATGGCTGAAATGGGCAGATTAACGGAGCTCCTCTGACTGGGGAGATAGTGAGAGTCAGGGTGGCAGAGCCCTGGAGGCTCCATGGGTACCCCAGCTCCTGCTGGTTCCTCCTTGGGGCACCCAGCTCCCACTACCTCCTTGTCCGTGCACTCCAGATGCTGCTGGCTCCCTTTCAGGTCCCCCCAGCTCCCACTGGCTTCTTGTCAAGGCATCCTCTTCTCCATTTCCACCTCCCAGTCTGCAGCTGCTCTGAGCAAAGAGGTGACTTGTGGGCTGGGGAGAAGGGCAGGGATGGGAAGAGAGGAAGCACAGGCACATCCCTGGATAAGGCATGGAGGCTGTGGAGCAGGCTCGGCATGCAGCAGGGATGGGAGCAGGCTGTGTGGCCTCTGCTTTTCTCTCCCCCTGCTGCACTCGCACTCCCTTGAGCACAGACACTGCCTGTCCCCAACCACAAACCCCATCCCACTGCCATCACTGCTGGGGGTGACAATAAAAGCCCTTTCCAGTACCTCAAAGCCTTTGCAGTGATGAGAATCTCACCCCACACTACACCTAAACCCACATGCAAAGAGGAATTTCCCAAAGGAAAAAAAATTATGCTCAATCCACCTCCCACTGCACACATCCCCCCTCAGAGCCCTCCAGCTGCCTCTCAGCCACCTCAAGTCTCACTTGCTCATGTTCCCTCCCAGCTGGGCTGTGTGCCCCGAAAAGCTGAAGCTGCCATGGCACCCTTGACCCAACCTTCACTGTAGCCGCGAGCCCTGTTTATACAGCACCCAGCACATGGTGCTGCTCCAGCACAGGCTCACAGCAAGTTTAATAACAAAGCAAACCAGTAATAACGGCCTCCTAACGAGGTTATGAAGCATCCCTGAAGACTTGGCTTTAGGGTGAGCTCTGTGCTAGGAGCTGCCAGGGCCGGGGTGTGAGCTGTCCCTTCCCACCCTCCTGACTGCAGTGTCTCTGTTCCTCCAGCCCTATGCCAGCACCTTCCTGCCTTGTTAATGTGCTTTATAACCAACCCTGGGGTGAGGGTTAGCCCCTCCTGGGTGTGCAAACCTGTGTCATGCAGGTCCAGGATACCCACCTCCTGCTCCAGTCTGCTCCAGAGCCTGTGCCACAGCAGGGGAAGGGTTAATTTACCCAGCTCCCTGCAATGCAGCTCATTGCTGCTCCTCTTTTTCAAGCTACGAAGTTTTATCCAGCTGAAGGTGAGAGCTCTGCTCTTGGTCAGAAGATTCAGAGGCTGATGAACCTCAGGGCTGGGAAAAAAACCCAACAAATCAAGCTCTGGAATTGCCCAGCACTGGAAACAGAGAGAGGGTCCACATCCTGCCAGCTCATATTCCAAAACTAAAATGCAGGTGGAAATCTGGCTACCAAGCAACTCCAGACCTTCAGGAGCATCATGTTTTGGCACCAGAAATAGAAGATGAAGATACATTTTCTGCCCTTGAGAGTCAGAGCCCTTGAAACTGCAAAGGAATAAAGCTTTCCTCTGTCTAGAGGATCCCCATGCTCAGGTCACTGACAGTCAGGCACCGGCATTACTCTTCCTCTCCCGAGGGCTCACTGGCTGTGCTGTGAGCTGGGTTTCTGCCTGAGCCAGGCCCCAGGAATCCCCAGGGCAGCCCATGAAGCCTCTTCCCTGCTGCACCTTCCCCTGGACATGCAGCCAAGCTGGGAGCTGTGTCCTCTGCTTCCAGGACTGGACAAGCTTTAGGAAATTATCTTTATTGTGTATTAAGCAACAGCCACCCTTATTCTGGCTCCTTCTGGCTTTCCTGGGCACCTGTCCTCCCTCTGGCCGAGCTCCTGGGGCCAGCTGTGTAATGTATGTCAGGGGCTTGTTCCCCGGCTCGGTGCTGAGCCCTCGGAGCTGTGCCTGGCTGGAAGCTGTATCCTCAGCTCTCTGCTTTTCCCCAGAGAAGTTTTCAGCACTGTACAAGTGGCCAGGGCCACCCTGGGCCAGGTGGCTGCCCAGCTCTGCTCCTCCATGGCCACCTGGTCCCCGAGCATACTGCTGCCCTCTCCTCTGCCTGCCCTGGGGAGGCCTGGGGCTGGTTCCCCAGGCCAGCACTGCAGCTGAGTGGGGTGAGGATGTGCGGGCAGAGGCAGAACCAGGGAAGTTGGGCTCATGTTTCAGCTTCTATTTTTATCTGGGAACCCAAGTCTGCTATGCAGAGGCCCCCGGGGGACATAGTGCCTTCCCCAGCTGGAACCAGATACCATCGGAGCACTATCGGCCCTTCCCTGTCACCGTGCCAGACTTGTGCCAGACTTCCGTGTAGAGGACAGCATCACCCGAGGCACTGGGACATCCTCCTGGCTCCTGGTGTGCTGTGGCAGGAGGGAAGGAGCTGGGGAGCAGCTCTGCAGTCCAGGTCCCCATGCCTCCAGCTGCTCTGAGGCTGAGAACACTTCATCACAGGTAACCCTTGGAGCTGCAGCTCATCAGGCCACCACCCAGGTCAGTAGCCAAGTGTCCCTTCTCAAGCTGGACTTTAGTTCTGTGCCAGGAGAGCGAAATGCTGAGGATCTGGGGTCACGCCTGCAGCCCCCAACCCACCAGGTGCTCTGCGGGAGCCTGTGCTGAGGCTGTGGGGCTACACCAGCTCCATCCCTTCCTATTTGTTAAAGCAAATAAATCTGATTTAGTGGCCAGAGCTGCAGGAAAATGGGAACTTGAGCCACCCCAGCCCAAGCAGCTCGTGTGTAGCTGCAGGTTAGCCAGGGCAGAGGCTGCACTTACTGACCAGAGAGCTGGCTCCTGGCGTGGGAACATGGTGTTGGAGCCCAGCCCCTGGTCCTGGGCAATGACAGTGAGCAAGAGGGCACAGCTGGGAGGAGGTGAGCCCCCATCCCGGTGGGCAGTGCCTGCTGTTTTAATGAAGGGGGAGAGTAGGAGCTGCCGCAGAAAANGAAAGAAAGAAAAAAAAAAAAAGCGTGAGAAAGGAAATCTGAGCGAGGCCTGGAGCAATCTACCCAATCCAGCGGAAACAATGGCCCAGGAAGAAAAACCAGTTCCTACACATAAGGTAGAATAAGCTGGGAACGCTGGAGGAGGGGCGGGAGGCTCCCAGCACAAACAAGCCGGGCATTATGCGTCTGCGCTGCCCGGGGCACGGTGCCCCTTCCCGGCGTGGGGGGCCCCTAATCCTGGTGTGCTGGGCTGGGCTGGCACCCACCCCAGGGATGGACAGCTAGGAACAGCAGCTCAGGCTGGCGGGGCTCAGCACCCAGGCTGGGCTGGACTGCATTTAGCTCCCAAACTGGGCTCAGCTCCCTGATTTAACTCAGCTGGGCTCACCATCCAGGTTAGGATCAGCCACTGGTCTGAGATTAGGCCTGAAAATGGGATTGGAACCGTTTTTCCTGGGATTAACCCACATTTTGAGATTACTCCCCAGGCTGGGCTCACTTCCAGGCAGGGTTTGCTCCAGGACGGGCTCATCTTCAAACTAAACTCACCCCCGGGATGGGCTGATCCTCAAACTGAGCTTAGCCTCAGGATGGGATGATCTCCATGGTGAGCTCATCCCCAGACTGAGTTCACCCCCAGACAGGGCTCAGCCCCAGGCTGAGCTCACCCCAAAGGGCTGCAGAACGCATGGAGCTGCTGGCTGGGCTCCCTCCCACCTGGTGGGACATGGGTCCTGGACAGGTGCCCACTGGGGAAGTGGCACTGCTGCCAGCTTAGCCACCTCCTCACCTCCCTAGATCCCACTGTGGGATGCTCACTGTCCCTCTGGTCAGCACACACTGGCAGGCAAACGCTCGGCCGTGGGATGGGGAAAGCCCAGGTGGACAAACCAGCTCCAGCGTGATCCAGAGGCTGGTCCCTGCCCTGGCCATGGGCACCGGCGCTGGATCCATCCCCTTGGCTGTGTGGCAACAGTAAGGATGTGTCAGGGGATTGTGCTCCCCACTGCTGGGAGGGCTGCATACTTTCATTTTGAAGCAGAATCTTAAACTCCTAAAATCAAAACCACCATCACGATCCTCACCATGAGCAGTCTGGCTGTGCCACCGGCACTGGAGGAGGTGTTTGGCCACCCAGGCCAGCCTTCACTGCTGAGGCTGGGGACAGAGGGGTGTCCCCAGAACATAAGCCACTGATTTATCCTGGTCTGACACCAATTCTCACTATGGGGATGGTCCTGGTGAACGCGGGCCTACTCCAAAAACTGTCATCACCTGGGCACGAAGAGTGTAGGGAGGGAGCCAGAGAGAAAAGGCAGATCCCACCCTGACAGGGTCCAAAAGGGCTGCAGTACCCTATGGTACTGGGCTTGGCCAAGGAGGACTCTGGGAACAAGGTGGGGCTCGGGAGGTGTCGTGGAGGGTGCCGCACTGATGGGGACACCCCTGGGCTGAGAACTCCTGGGACCCTGGGGTTCTGGGCAGTGGCAGGGGGTTGCTCCCAGGCAGCCCATGGGCAGGTGAGGAGGAGGAGCCCTGTGCTGTGGTGGTTTTCTTTGCCCAGTGTCTCACTGCCGGTGTGCCAGCATCCTTCTCCCTAGACAACCCCTCGTGGGGTGGGATTTATGCTGGCCACCTCTGGGATGAAAGCTGGCTGGGTGTGGCTGTAGGACATGCCATGAGTAAATGTCCATGGGCCATGTGCTGCCCAACATTTACTGAGAAACCTTTGGTAGGGCAAGGGTGGACAAAGGGTGGAGTTGGGTGAGTACCAGGCTGCTGCCAAGCACTTTTGGAAGGCTATCCCTGTCTGAGGCAAGGGCTCAATGTACCCTGAGGATGCAACTCTTCCCACAGAGCATGACACTGCACAGCTGGGTTCAGGCAGCATTCACAGCACAGAGGGGCTCACAGGGACCACCACCCCCTTTGAGATCAACCATCTGCATCTCATCCTGAGGGAAAACACAGCTCCTCACACACAACTTCTCCAAAAGGCTCACCAAAGCAGTCTCAGAAAGAAGCCACACTGGCTGCTAGCTGGGGACAGTAAGAGGGAAACAGCAGAGGAAGAGCTGCTGCTGCTGCCAGAGTAAGAACAACTCCCAGGAAACCTTGGGCACTTATTCCCCACGTTCCCAGCCTGACACCTCCCAGATGTGTTAACATGACCCCAGCGTGTTGGTGACACATGAAGTCACCATGGTGTGATGGGGGGCCCAACCCCTCCACAGCTCCTCACCACAGCAGCAGGGTGTGCAGGGAGTGAGCTACAGCATCACAGCTTGTGTCACACACACACAAAAACAGTAAAAAGGGGCAATAATGTACAAATGTGGCTTTCTTTTTGTATCTTGCTGGGCCCAAGGGAGTTGCTGTCTATTGTTTCAGTGGCCAAGAGGAGAAGGCAAAGCTGGGGCAGATAACAGGAGTGATCTGACCCTGCCGCAGCTGAGTTTGCCCTTTCCGTGATGGACAGGACATGGGCGGGTGAGTGGTGGCAGAACTGTAATTTCACCCCGCTGAAAAAAATACCTGCGAGTGGAAAATGCTGATGGGCAATTTGTGGGGGTGAAGTTGGGGAAGAAAGGTATATGCTTCCTCACATTCCTCTCCAGCTTCCTTGGGACGGTGGCTGTGCTCCCCAGGGCCCTCCCAGTGCCCAGGGGGTGATGGAGAGGGCTGAGGATCCTGTCCTGCCACCTTGCTGCCTCCACCAGCTGGGCAGGGCTGAGCATCTTCCCCTCCTTTCCCATTGTGGGGGCGGAGGAATGGGACTGAGGTCTGAGTCCTGCCGGGGTCTGTGAAATGAAATCTGTGACCAATGTGGGCTGCACCTTCAGAAACACCTGAGTGAGGGACCCTCACAGGCACCACTATGCCCCCAGGTCCCATCCTGCTGAATCCTGGCGTCCTGCCACGTGCACGGCCAGCACATTGCCTGCCTGTGGCCACACCAGAGCAGGGCATCTCCGGCTCCTCCCAACGTCTGAGCACAGAGGGATGTCCTCTCCTGCAGACACCTCCCCGTGTCCCCTCTCCTGCAGCACCACCCGAAGCACCGAGTCAGACCCGCGCTCCCATCCCCGGCTCCCTCCCGGGCACTGCGAGGGCACCGCGCCAGCAGCTGATGGGAAAGTTCAGGGTCGGGGCGAGCGCGGGGAGAGGCTCATAAAGGGCTCTTTGTGCCGCAGGTCTCCCCCGGCTCTGCGTACGGAGCCTGCGGCCCCACTGCAAAATGCAGCCCAGAAATATGACAAGACATCTTTTTCCCAGGCTGCTGTTAAACTCTAATTAAACATTTCAGCACACTCGAGCGAGGGAATGTCTGCTTCTCAGGCCCGGACCATCCCAGCTGGAAATCATCCCCTCCAGTGCGAGTGGGCTGGTGCAGGCTGACCCAGAAAGATGCTACTTGGGCGTAGGGATGATGTGAACCCACACACCAGAGGAGACAACCTGCTCCTCTTCAACCCCTCCATGCCAGCATGGGTCCACTGCTGCCTCCTGCTCTGGAGGAGGCGTCCAAGCTGGAACAGCTGAGAAGGGGACATGCAGGCAGGCCCATCATGGCAGTGCTGTGCCACTCCTGGCACATGTACACTCCCCACCATGGGAGCTGGGATCCCTGTACCTGCTGGGGCAGCAGCCCAGGGTGCACAACCTGCAGGGGCAGGAGGCAGCGGCTCCTTCAAGAGATGCTGTCAGAAAATCTAGTGAGGCTAGAATTGTCATCCTTCTATTTAAAAAAAAGAAAGAAAAGAAAAAATAGCACAAAAGAGCTGAGCAGTGAAGCCAGGCAGTTCCAGGAGTGAGGAGCCCTGTAAGGCAACAGTCTGGGGCACAGCAGCTTGGAAACCACCCCTAAAATTACCTGGATGTCCAGGACGGGTCTCATGACAGCAAGCTGGTACAGCTCTTGACATTATTGAATACTGAGTTTGGCCATTAATTGCAGCAATTCCTCACCACCTTGTTTCTCGCAGGCACAGACCAGATCCCAAAATATCCCACCCCTGATGCTCTGGTGTCTGATCCAGCCTCATGGAGGGGACATGGTGGCATGGAACTACTGCTCTGCAGCATCCCTTGTGGACAGGCAGTGCTGGGGGCTGGGGAGCTACTGGTTTCCCATGGGCAACTTCACCACCAGAACTAGGTCACCCAGAAAAGAATTACTCCAAAAATGTGCTGTTTCTGAGATCAGCGAGTGGTGGGAAGGTGTCTGCCCTGAGACTTGGAGCAGTATGACAGACCAAGCAATGACAGTTGTAATTTGGCATCCCATGGGGTGGAATTTGGCAGAACTGGTCTCTCCTGCTCTGAGGACATTCCAGCTCCTGCATGGGCAGTCTGAACTGAACTCCCTCAATACATACAGCAACCATGGGCTTAATCCAGCTCTGCCCTCTCAGTTACACAAGCAGCAGCAGCAGCTCCCGGGGGAGCTTCTTCATGGCCCATTGAGGCCCCAGGGCCAAGGTTCCTGTCACTGTGCTGGCAATCACCCCTGGGAACCCTAATCCTGGTGTTGTGCCTGCCCTCACTGGATGCTCCCCCCTAAGAAAGTGGCAACACCAACCTATATCTGGTCCCTCCGATGGCATGTGACTGTGATGGCTGACAGCCCTGGAGGGGGTCACAGCCACATGCAGGGCTGGCCCCAGGTGCCACACACTCACAGGGTTTGTCCTTCTCCTTCACTGCAGCGGGATGGGGAGAGAGGCTGGATTTAGGAAGAAATCTTGACTTTTCTAGGAAAAGCAAGGCAGGCAGCAGGGTCTTTACACTGCCCCTGTGCAGCACCTGGGCTGTGCTGCACTGTCCAGGCTTTGTGGGATGTATCTACTTCTGAATCCTGATCCACTGAGGGTGCCCCAGGTGGCACCGTGAGTCCCAGTCCTAGCACAGACACTGCTGTCAGGCGGCAAGGGAAGTGACAGCCGTGGGGACACCAACTGAGGGGACCCACCAACTGAGGGGACCCACCCCCGGGCAGTGCACACCCCAAGGAGGCTCATTCCTGTGGCCCCCCAGAGACCCGTCCCCACTGGGAACCACAACCCACACCCTCCCTGTGTGCCCACAGCTGGGGAGACTGTGACACCACGAGCTGGTGACAGGGAGCTAGATCCTGAACTACTGTCCGACTGTTTCCAAGGCTCTTCCGGCCTGTGACGAGTGCCAGTGGAGTGCGATCGGGGTTCGAGGGAAGCGGGGACAAAGGCGTGGCACCGCCCTCCTCCTCCTCCTCCTGCCTGCGCTTGGCAAGGCGGGGGGACTCTGGGAAGGGAAAAGGTTCCCAAGGCGAAGGTGTTAAATACCCTTCTCCCGCGCTGCTGTCACCTCGCGGCCCCGAGGGTGTGAGAATCAGACTCTATTATCCCCTCCCTAGGAACTAACATACTGCACTAACCTTTTCACATGAAAGCTACGCTCTGTTTGCCAACAAAAGCCGACGCTTGGTTCCCAGGAGTGGGGAAAACCCAACCCCACGGCACTGAGCGGGGGCTCCGGGGCCAGCCCAGCCTGACGGGTGCGAGGGGTGGCAGGGGCTCTGCGGGTGGGCTCAGCCGGGTGCAGGCCGCTGGGCTGGAGCAGGACCCTCCCCAGGGATTCCAGAGGGATCCTTCTTCCTGATCCGGGGGTGCCTGGGATCCCCCTGGCCTGTCCCTCCCGTAGAGGGGTGGATGGGGCTGAAGGTGGGGTGCAAGTGGGGACTCCCTGCCCTGGGGTTTGTGCTGCAGGGAGCCCTTCCCTACCAGGGCACACTGCCCCAGCTCTCTCCTGTCCCCAGGCTGGCAGACCCTCATCAGCTCCCCCACTCTCCCCCTGAGCAGTTTGCAGGGCTCAAGCTGGTTCTTCTCCCACCACTGACCAAAGCAGGTCAGGCTCTACAAGGTCTGAAACTCCCATTTGCTTTCAGGCTACCCTGAAAGGTGGGAAGCAAGACTGAGAAAGCATCACTGGGCCATGGAAAAACCCATCTGCACAACAGCTGAGCCCCAGCTCAGCATTCAGAGTGGCCAGATGAGCACTGAGCACAACAGCTCTGGCCTCCCTGGGAACATGGCAGCAGCAGGGATGGGACAGGCATCACCTGGAACCGGGAGTTCCCGGCCCAGACGTTGGCAGACTTCTTCTGAGAAGATGAACAGTTGGGGTAGCAGCCTCCTCATTCCAGTTTTTAATTAAACGAGACCTGTCTAGGGCATCACAGCTGCTCAGTGCTGAGATAAAGAAAGGGCCAGAGGAGAGGTCTTGAAATGAGAAGGGTTTTTCTGTTGGGGTTTTTTATTTTTCCACATTAACAATACCTGCTCTGCCTCATTTATGGCTGGATACCCTTGACAACTTGGGTCAATGGACTTGAGAGGTGCCCAAGGCCACAGCAGATGCTGAATTCCTGAGGAGCCCCACACCTGGGGACACATCCCTGCAAGACCCTACAAATTCCAGATTCTCATGTTGCCTTGGAACCTCAGCTAGGTCCATGCTTCTAACGAGGGAAACAGGAGGAAGGAGGGATGAGTTCTTTTCCCTCCTCTCTATTGTTTCCTCCCACGCCTACCTCCACCTCCAGTCAGCTCTGGAGGCAGCTTCCTCCCTGACCCCACAGCCTTCCTGTCCCAAAGGGCTGGGAGGCTTTTCCAGGTCCCCCAATAAGCTGCTGGCCCACTCCAGCGCTGGGGTGACCTTCTGCTGCCCCAGCTCCATCCTGCTGCAGACAGGCAGGTTGGTTCTGCATTGCTCACATGTTTATTGGCCCCAGCCCACTGAGCTGTTTCACACGGGCTGTCAGTAACAGCTCCCAGAGCCTGCAGAGCCATCCCACTGCTGTGGATCCTGCGGAGGTGCTGTTGGCCTCACGCTGCTTTGCAAAGTAATTGAATTAAAGCCGATGAATCACTTTGGTGCTGCCTGGCTGCTCCTCTGTGCATGGGTGCAGCGGCCCGGGGTGGCCTGGAGCACATGGGAGGCCTCTTTGGGCTGCTCTTTTTGGAGGATCATTTCTCCTCTCAGTTGCTGCAGTCAGATTTGGGTCATCAGGCTTGATCTAAATATGTCAGAGGACTGGAATTCACGGGGAAGCAAAGGCACAATAATGCAGGCTCCATCCCAATGTGATTCTGGGCTGGTTTCAAAAGCTCTTGGTTCACTCTTAGGGTCCTGGGAAACCTGGGGCAGGTTTAGTTCCTCACCTGACACAGGTGCCTTGGTGCTTGACAAGTGAGGGTAAAGCCTGCCTTACCTTGACACACGTGATGGAGACAAACGTGGGTGAGCTGTTGCTGCCTTTCCCCGGTTCAGAAGCATTTTTGAGCCAGGAACTGAGCTAGGGCCACGGCTGTGAGGCTTAGGGCAAGATGAGAACAGATCCTTACCCAGCATCCAGGGCGGACGAGGCAAGAGGAGGGAGAGTTGGTGCACAGGGGAGGCGCAGAGCAGAGTTGTCCCGCAGGCCACTGTGCCCAGGCTTCCCAGTGCCAACTGAGCCCCGTGGGTCCTGAAAGAGTTGGTGTTTTCCACGGAGGAGGAGGCAGAGCACTGTCAGACTTGGTGCAGCTGTGAGAGAGGAGCCGGGAGGGTTTATCCAGTGTCTTTATCCCAGCCCAGCTGCCCAGACCTGCTCTCCAGCTCCAGGTATCCAATGGGTCCAGCATGGGCCATGCACAGAGTGGTCCTCAGGGCAGGTGAGAGCCCTGGACCTGCCAGGGAGAGCAGCAATAAACAGGAGAGGAGACACAAACAGAGGGCTGGTTTAGAGGGCAGCTCTGGGTTTTCTGCTTCCCCACCTAAGGTCTGCCTGAACCCAATCAAGGAGGTCCATGACCAACCAAACTACCCTGACGCAATGAAATTGCAAACACAACAGTTTAGGCTGCAATAAGAGACTCCCTCAATTTTCCAAGCTAGTCCATGCAGGGATGAGCACATTGCAGTCCAAGTCATGCAGAAGCCAAGCTGGACACCTGTCTGGCTCCATCAGCATCTTCACCCAGCTCTCTGTGGGTCCTTGAAGCCTGGTCCCTACCAACTGTGTCAGGGATCAGTGCCCTGTTCCTCACTGCCTTTACTTGTGGCCATAGCCAGTCAGGGCTCCTGGACATCACAAATCCTGTAGCCTGGCAGAACTCTGGGACACACAGGGCCAGAGTTGGAGGATAAACCCCTCTGAACTCTGCCTGAGCTGCTGGGGTGAGCAGACTTGGGGTTTGCCCTGGAGGTAGCAGCTGGGTGGGAACTGCTCCTGCTCAGCCCCATTTCATGGGTACCTGCACGGTTGAGGCACCTCAAAGCAAGAGCCCAGACCCTTGTACAAGCTCTTGCATCCAAAAGTGATACAAAGAAATGAAAAATAGACCTTCACCGGGTCCCTGGGGAGAATATTTTCGGAGCAGTAGATTGCCATTTGGTCTTGGAGACTCAGCTTCAAAGCCCAAGGCACATCAAAGTCCAAACCTCGAAGTCTGAGGCTTCCTGGGGAAAGCAAGGGTGCCTGTCTGTCAGTGCCAGCCTCTGCTCTCTCTGCCCTGCAGGAGCTTCTGGGGACACACGGCTCCAGTGCAGGAGGTTAAAGGGGCCTCTGGAGCAGAGCATCCTCAGCAGCCCAGGGGACACCTGCTTGGCTCTGACTGTCCCCAGGATTACCACAGCTTCTGTCTCAGGCAAAGAAGATACTATTATCCCCCCATGACAAAAATTATTAAAGGAGAGATTATTATACCCCTGCAGCCCTTCTCCTTCAGCAGACACCCCAGAGCCTCCCCTCCTCCACGCAGCACCCTGAGGGATGTTCAGCCCAGAGCCGGGAGGGGACCCTGGGAACGCCTGGCGCTGGTTGCCGCTGTCCTGCTGCGCTGCAGAGATGAGAGGAAAAACAACTCCCGGGGCTTCCCCTCACCTCCGTGCTCACCCGCCGCCTCTTTCATCTCCCGGCCCGCGGCTCTTTCATCTCCGGCCGAGGTGCGAGCGGGCCCCTCCGGCCGCCCCCGCCCCGGCACTGCCCGGCGCCGCCTTCGGCCCGGCGCTGCTGCGGCCAAATGGCGCTAGGCACTGCTCACCTCTGCACTCACTGCCTAAATCCGCAGCACCCCCAAAATCTGGCTGCTCTCAGGTGCCTGGAGAGAAACTGAAGCACCAGATTTCTGCTGGTTCACCTGCAAAGCAGATGATGCCGGGCTCGTGTCGGCTCAAACGCAGCTCATCTCTGAATTTGTGCCCACACAGACCCAGCCTGCCGGGCCAGGGTCATGGGGGTGTCGTGTGGGCAGGTGTCTCTGTGTCCCGGTGCTCCTGCCTGCGGCTGGCGAAGTTGTTCCCAAAGCAACCATCCCAACCCCCAGCCCCGCAGAGAGGGAAGCTCATAACCATCCTGGCAAACAACCTGCAACCCACGGGCCAGCCGCGGTTTATCCCTGGATTCGGGTGTAGGGGTGGCAAGGCTGCACTGTCACCACACAGCTCTGGGTGTCAGGGCTGAGGGGCATCTCTGCCAAAGGGCAGTGAATCCTTACAAGCAGCATGAAACAAGGTGCCTGCTTGGTGGGGATGAATTGCAAAGGGAGCACAGCTTGGTGATGGGAATAGCTGGGAGAGAAGGAGAACAAGAAAGAGAAGGGCCGCGGCCTGGGCTGGGCTCCTGCCAGGCAGTGTCACTTCATGTCCGAGCTCTGGGGTAACAGTGATGGGGCTGTCAGTGAGTGCAGCCCAGGGACAGGGATGTGTGGCATCAGGACATGTCAGCACCACTGCAGCACAGAAATGCACCCAAACACCCAGGAATTGACACCAAATTTCACACCAGCAAACAGCTCTTCTGCAGAGAGCCAAAGGGCTCTCTGGGGAATGCAGCCACTCACAGGCCAGGAGGGGCTCAGGACTGAGGGAGGGCTGAGGGCAGAGTCACCACAGCTCCTGGCACATGGGGCTGCCACCAGTGAGAGTCACCAGCTCAATACCCACGCTAGGGTTGGGATGCTGGGACAAGGGAAGCCCCAGCAGGACTGTCTTCATGGGCTGATCCTGCTCTTCAGGAGGGAGGTGTCCCTGCCTGAGCAAGCCCCACCTGCGCTGTCTGTCCTGTGTTCCATACATGGATGGTTGGAAGTGCCAGGAGTTTGCCCCACGCACCTCCACAAGTCCCAGTGAGGCATGCCAGAGAGCCCCTGAGCTCCAGTTTGCTTTCAAATCATGGAACCACAGAATCCCAGACTGGTTTGAATTGGAAGGGACCTTAAAGCACATCCAGTCCCATCCCCTGCCATGGGCAGGGACACCTTCCACTCTCCCAGGCTGCTCCAAGCCCTGTCCAGCCTGATCTCGGACACTGGCAGGCATGGGTCAGCCACAGCTTCTCTGGGCACCCTGTGCCAGGGCCTCACCACTCCCATTGTAAAAGACTTCCTTATATCTAATCTAAATCTGTCCTTTCTTAGTTGAAAACTATCACCTTTTGTCCTGTTGTAACAGGCCCTGCCAAAAAGACTCATCCTTGTCCCCATTACCATTCCAATTTACATCCTCACCCTCATCCCTATCCTCATTTCTGTCCTCATCCTCATCTTTGTCCCCATTTGTGCACTCTCCCAGGATCACCAATGACACCCTGGCTTGTCATGTGCTGGCTCAGCTGTGGCCCAGATGCTCAGCAGCATGGTGGCAGGGAGCCACTCTGAGCAAGGATCCAAAAATGCAGGTGGTGACTTGCTTCTTTGACCCACCAGGAAGGACCCAGACCAGCTGAAAATCCAGCTTTTTGGAAGCCATCCCCACTTTTTTTCAGAGGTGTTTCAGAAAAACCCTGGCTGCAGCCCAGCCCTAGAAGAGCCATGCTGCCCTTGCAGCTCCTAGGCTCCCAAGTGACCTCCATGAGTATTTCCACAGCTGCCCACACAGATTCTTCTGGAAGGGCAGTGTGCGTCCTCAGCAGTGAAGCACCCACTGTGCCTGGAGCTGCCCCATTTCTCTGGGGTAATCACAGCTCGTAGGGGAGCCTTCTGTTTTGCCTTCTGATGTGGTGGAACACAGACACAGGACCTGCCAGCAGCAAATATTTGTCACTCTCCCCCTTTGCCTCCCTGCTGGACACAAAGACTATTGGTTCACATCCATATACATGTGGATAGGCTGTTTAGACCATTTGGTTCAGCTCCTTTGAGCTTTTTTGACCTGTGAGGCTCCCAGAGCCATGCTGGAGCCTTTGACAGCAAAACTGGGCTTCAGAGGAGGAGCGAGGGCTGGGAGTGAGTCCCAGCCTTGGTGCTCAGCTCCTTTTTTGAGCCTGGGATAGTGGATGAACCATGCAGAGCCCAGCCAGGACCAGTTGCAGGGTTCAAGGTCACCTTCAGCTCCTTGCTGTCAGGTCACAGGGGGAAAAGGAGAGATTTTCCCAGCAGGCTCCCTCCCTGGTGTGCTGCCTGTCCCCAGATGCTCTGTGCTGCTGCTCCAGCCTCAGCACCAGATGCAAAGCAGCTGATCTTCATTTGTCTGCTCCAGGCAGCTTCACTGCACCAGCCCACAGTGCTCATGGGGAAATTCCCTGCCTGGCCTCTTCCTGAAAAGAGGCCAGAGCAGAAGCTGGACCAAGGGTCAGACCAATCCTGGGCCCTTCTCCCACCTCTCTTGGGGTCTCTAGGTGGACATTAAAAGCATCAGAATGAGGGGTGCTCAACATACCAGCAGGTGTGAGGTGGGGCAGAAGCAGACAACACAGACATCTCTGGGACTCTCAGGGCCGGGTGGTCATGCTCTCAATCCAGCAGACATTTCCCAGAAGGAATTTTTTGGCAGGATCATCCCTTTCCTCTGGGAAATTTCTCTGATAACACTGGGGCTGAGATAAAGAAAAGCACTCTCTACGTTTCCACCCAGCTGTCTGCAGGAGGATCCATCCCACCTGGCCAGGATGGTTTGCACAGGGAGAGCAGAGCTCAGCTCTTAGGGACCCCCTGAGCATCCCTGCTTGCTGCCGCAGACATGGGACAGGGCTGGGACCACGCCGGGCTGGCTGCTCGGGTTCCCACGTCCCTCCTTGACGTCACCCTGAAAGTGCCGAGTGAAAGGGGGCCCTCGGGCGCTGGACAATAGCGCTTTCCTTCTCATCAATAGCAGCGAGAGCCATGCTGGGCTGACACGGAACTGTGCACAACAAAAGCCAGTGTCCGAACAAATCTTCTCAGGCGCTGGGTTCCCTCGGGTGACCCGGGGTTAGCCTGGACTTTTGCTCCCGCCCGGCCCTCCGGAGCAGGAATGTCCCTCCGTGCTGCGCCATGGCTGGTTCCCACGCTTCCAACCTGCTTTCCTATTTATCAGCAACCAGCCCCTAATCCCCTTTGTGAAGGCCCGATTCAAGCTCAGCACAATGTGGCAAAAAGGGAGGGGGTGGGCGGGAGAAGAGGGAGGGGAATATGGTCCCAGAGAATGAAAATCAAATCCTTTCCCCCCAACCCTGATGATGAGTCCCTAGGGACTCTTCAGGCTGTCACCTCCCTGGGGAGTGCCAGGCTCTGGTGGGGGCATGGGCCCAGCTTAATGGATGGGGCTCCTGCTGGGATGTGCTGATGGTTAAGGAAAAAGTAAACACATGCATTGAAAGATCCACTTGTGCACCCTCACAGGTTACTTTGGCTTTGCTGCCCACTGGTCTCACATGATTAGATATTAGGATTTTTTTTTTTTTTTTTT